>PVKY010010299.1:0-12840 GCA_004027775.1 Bradypus variegatus
GGATGGATGGATGGATGGATGGATGATGGATGGATGGATGATGGATGGATGGATGATGGATGGATGGATGGTGGGTAGTTGGGTAGACAGGTGGATAGATAGGAGAATAGAGGGATAACTGAATGGATGGGTGGATGGATGGATGACGGATGGATGGATGATGGATGGATGGATGGATGATGGATGGATGGATGGATGATGGATGGACGGATGGACGGACGGATGGACGGATGGATGATGGATGGATGGTGGATGGACGGATGATGGACGGATGGATGATGGACAGACGGATGAATGGACGGATGGATGGATGGATGATGGACGGATGGATGATGGATGGATGATGGATGGATGGGTGGTGATGGATGACAGATGGAGAGAGTAGGAGGTAGACATAGAGATAGACAGTAGATAGACAGATAGATAGGTGGATAGATAGATAGACAGAGGTGGACAGACAAGCAGATAGAGTCATATTTCATGAGCTGTGGTTAGCACAGGCTTTAGTCACTCCACGACCATGTGTTGACATTGACTCTGGGCCAAGGCTGAGTCACTTCTGCTTCCCCAGGACTCAGCTTGGGGCTGGGGTGGCAGGAGTAGCGGCTGAATGAATGAAGTGGGGCAGGGGCACAGGAGAGGGGATGGAGAGAGAGACAGGGAGTGACGGAGACAGAGAGAGGGAAAGAAAGGGAAAGAGAATGAGAGAGGGGGAGGGAAAGAGAGAGAGTCAGAGAGAGGGACAGACTGACAGAGAAACAGAGAAAGACAACGCGCGCCTTAAATCCACGCTGGGTCGTCCTCAGGGAGACCCCCAGCTGGCCGTGTCATGCTGGCCACTTAGCTTCACTCTGTCATTTCAACTTCTCAGAAAATAGCCAAAACCCCCTTTCCAGATGGGGAAACTGAGGCCCGGACTGGCAAAGCTGCGCCGCAGATCCGAGAGCTTCCAGGGCACAGAGTGGTTTTATCCAAACAGGGCTTCTCCCTGGGGGCGACTTGGCCCACCCCTGGGGGACACTTGGTGAGGTCTGGGGACATCGTAGGTTGTCACGACTGGGGAGGGGCATGTGGCTAGCACCTGGTGGGTGGAGCCAGGGAAGCTGCTGGACTCCAACCGTGCCCAGTGCCGACTCAGCGGAGCTTAGGGGTTGGGGTGCTGAGTCGGGGGTGAGCGGAGCCCCCGTTCCCACTCCAGCTGTCCCTCCTCCATGTCACACAGAATCCTGCAAGTCACCCCAGTGATTGGTGCCATGGCCTGGCGGGAAAAGGGGCTCCTGTGTCCATACCCCACCCCCACCGCCATCACTGGGAGAGCCGTTTGGCAAGGTTGAAAGCTGCCCCCCAAAACCTCCACCACCCCTGCCCAGGGGAGTTGGAAAAATGGTCAAAGCTACGCTGTGCTTTTTTGGCTGTGGCACTAAACAGAAACAACCCAAGCACCTGACAGTATAGCTTTGCAAGCTGCATAAAGAACTCTTGGCACAGCAAAATGGAATATTACGCAGCCAGTAAAAGTGACCATAAAAACATATTGTGGAAAGGGCTGATAATTTTAACTGGGAAAAATAAAAATAGGGTGTGCTGATAATCATAGCCATGTGAAAGCAATTTAGCTACTGACTAGAATTGCCACCACCACCACCCCCAAAAAAATTAATAGAAAAGCTTTGCTTGGCATTGGGTTTGGGAATTAAGGGCATTAAAAAAAATTTTTTTTGGATATTTAGCATTTTCTTTAGAGGGAATTGATGCCAGGAATTCTTTGTTGGGAAGGAAAAACTGTTCAGTTTATCTGTTTTCTCGCTGAAATCCTGAAAATGTTTTATTCACACTTTTTTTTTTTTCTTTCTGGGCGGCCTTTGCCACCAGAGCTTCCCAGGACGGGGCTCCCTCTTGGCTGAAGAAAGCAGTGCAGAGGTTCTAGGATGGGAGGCCTGACATTTGGGGCTGGAAGATTCTCTGCAGACGGGGTCATCCTGGGCCCTGTAGGGTAAGTGACACCCCCAGCCTCCCTCTGACTCGATGCCAGAAGCAGCCCCCCCACCCCGAGTTTTGGCCACCAAAAATGTCTCCAGAAAATGCCAAACATCCGCTGCATCTGAGTCAGTGCAAAGAATCAGATCATTTGCTTGACCCGTTTCTTGCTGCCCCCTCGGCTGTGGGTTTGGGGAACGACACTTTCTGTGCTCCTAGGTCGGAGACACTCAAGGAAACAGAAACTCGACAGCCTTGGCCTGGGGCCAACTCACCGGGCTCAGGTGCCACCTTGGCAGGTGTTTTCCACCGAGCAAGAAATCTGGCTTCACCCCAAAGTTTGAACTCACTGGAAGACTGGAGACCTTTAAAAACTGATCTATGATCTTCCAATCTTCCTTTTCCCACAGTGCCACTGAGACCGGCCCAGAGCCAGGAAGCAGGTCTGGGCTGGGGAGCCCACCGGGTCTGGGCTGGGGAGGCACTGGGCGGAGGGGCTGCTGCTGTGTTCTGGAAGTTTCTGCAGAAGCTGCAGAAGAGGGTACAAGGAGGTTCAAAACACACACACACGCCCTCCAGAAGCGGCGGAAGTGGGCCCGAGCTATTGACTCAGAAAGATGAATCAGACTGTCCCCCGTTTCTGCTTTCTGTGGATTACCAAAGGCTGTCAGCTGTTTCCAGGCTGCCAGGGAGGGAGGGGGCCACGGCGGGAAGGAGGAAATCCCAGCCCCTGTCGCAATGGGGGCGAGAGTGTTTTAAAACAAACGCTGCCTCGAGCTATTTTCACTTTCAGGAAATGACTTGGGCAACTCCGAGCCCCAGGAGGGGAAGGGGGGGACAGTGGAACCTGTCAGGGGTGGGAGGTGGGGACCCCTCACCTGAGCTAGAAGCTGCGATGGGTGGGGTGCAGGGCTCACCCCCTGCTCGACTTGGGGCTCAGCCGTCTTCTGTGGCCACAGCCCTCCCACCCATGCGGGGTGCCTGCAGAAAGCCACCCCATCCCCTCTGGGGGTGGTGGGGGGAGTTGGGGGACCCTCAGGCTGAAACCCTCAGTCCACGATTCCGTAGCTATCTCTCCGGGCCTTGGTTTCCCTTATCTGGAAAAGGGCACCCTGCCTGGCTCTCAAATGTGTGTGTGTATGTGCAAGGGGATTCTTTTTTGGTTCTGACAGGGAACTCATCACTTAAAAAAAAAGTCCGATTAAAAGGCAAGACACAGAGAAAATCACCAGTTTGCCCCTCCCCATAAAAAATGCAAACACACTCCATAAGTTTGGCTAAAACCTCAGAAGTGCACAGGAGGTAAAGGCTTTTTTTCAGCCCCAAGAGGCCACATCACTTGGGCCAGGCACTTTTCTGAGCCCTGGGGAAAAGGAGGCAATTTATGGCTCAGGGAACAACCTTAAAATAACCCTCCCTCGGTCCTAAAATGCAGTGTTTAAATTTATAGAAAACCCACAGGCTCCTGGCAGCCAGGGGAGGCAACTGGCAACCCTCAGCGTGGCACCTCCTCCAGGCTGCCCTCCAGGAAGCCGCCCCCGCATCCCGGGTCCCAGCCGCCAGCCCCAGCGCTGTGATTTCTCGAAAGATGCAAAACTTTTTTTTATTAAAAAAAAACCTGCAAAAGTCTTTTATTATAAAAACGCAACAGGTGACCAAAATGCTCACTTGTCTTCCTATTTACATTATTACAACATCTGTCGAGTCCCTATGTACAATAAGTATAAAAAACGTGGCGGACAGTGCGAGGCTGAATTTCTCACACCGTGTCAAGCCTCTCTCCTCTAGTGTAGACCCGGGAGGCGGGGAAGACGACACTTAATTATTGCACCATTTTGAAAACAAAACTCGTCAAGGCAGATCAGCGTCTTCTCCCACCGGATCTTCCGTCGGGGGTTGGGGCCGAGTCTTCGAGGGGTGGGGATGGCCCGAGCCGGGGGTGAGGGGAGCCCCGCGGTGGCCACGCCGCGCCCGACGGGGTCTTCTGGGCCCAATAAATACCAGTCACAGTCCAGGAAGGGGGGTGCGCCCGGCGCGTGGGACCCGCCACGGGCGGGCGCGGGTGGGCGGCGGGGGCGGCGGGGCTACAGGTGCCGCTTCATATGTAGCGCCAGGTGGTCGGAGCGCGAGAAGGCGCGGTCGCACAGGTGGCACTGGAAGGGCCGGTGGCCCGTGTGCTTGCGGTAGTGCCGCGTGAGCTCGTCGGAGCGCGCGAACTTCCAGCCGCAGCCTTCCCAGTTGCAGTGGTAGGGTTTCTCGCCTGCGGGGCGGCGGAGGGGAAACGAGAGCGGGCCTCAGTTTCCCTCCCGGTGCACACGGACACTCATCCCCCCAACCTCATAGCGGCTACTGGGACGCGCGCCAAGCCGCCTTCCCAGCGCCCTGAAGCGTGCGCCCCTCCCCAACGTTCCCAGACACCGCGTCCTCCCGGGGAGAGGGGTCCCTAAGTGCACCCACTCTCCAATATTCTGAGTCTCGCCCCAAACGGGGTCCTTAGTGTGCGCCCCCTCGCCGACGTTCCGAGACGCGCACTCAAGGGGTGCTAAGCGGCTAAGACCCCGCGTGCCCCTAGGGTTCCCAAGCGCGCGCCCCCACCCCAACGTTCCAAGCCACGCCCCCTCGGAGGTTCCTAAGCAACGCCCCTCCCCAGCGTTCTGAGCCACACCCCAGGGGGGGATCCTTATCGCGCGCCCCCTCCCCAGGCTCCCGAGCCACGCCCCGAACGCGAGCCACAGCGTGTGCGCCCGTTCCCCGCCCCCGGCCCCTCACCTGTGTGCGTGCGCAGGTGCGCTTTGAGGTGCGAGCTCTTGGTGTAGGTCTTGCCGCAGCCCGCGTAGCTGCAGGTGTGCGTGGCCGTGCGCTTGCGGGGCCAGGAGCGGCGGCCGCGCTTGGGCTTGGCTTCCAGCAGCTCCAGCGGGGACGCGGGCGGCGTGAGTAGACCTCGGGCGGCGGCGGGCGGCGCCAGGCCCAGCGCAGCGGCGGCGGCCGCGTCGTCGAAGAGCCCGAAGGCGGCGGGCGCGGGCGGCGGCGCGTAGTGCAGGCCGGGTCCGGGGGGCGCGCCGAAGCCGGGGCCGCCGAAGGGCGCGGGGAACGGGGCGCGGGGCCCGGGCGCGGGCAGGCGCGCGGGGCCGTCGGGGCTGAGCGGCGGCGTGTCGGGCGGCGGCGGCTGCGCGGGGAGCCGGGCCCCGGGGACGCGCAGGCAGGCGGCCGCGGGCCCCGGGGCGCCCTCGCGCTTGAGGGCGCGCGGGCCACGGGCCAGGCCGGGCGCGCAGCCGTAGGCGCCGCCGCCGCCGCCGTCGGGCTCGGGGGGCTCGGCCTTGACCAGGCAGCCGGGCGGCGCCAGCAGGAAGCGGCCGTGCAGCGCGGGCCCCGAGGGCGCGTCCAGCTCGGGCCGCAGCAGCTCGGACACCAGGCCGCCCGCGGGGGCGCCGTAGGGCGGCGGCGCGCCGGGCTCGGGGTAATAGAAAACGGGCGGCGGCGGCGGCGGCTCCGGGGCGGCCTCGGCGCCCAGGCCGTCCAGCCCCATCGACAGGATGAAGTCCAGCACGCTGTTGAGGTCGTCGTCGGCGCCGGTGGGCTCGGGCTCAGCGCGCGGCCAGCGCTGCGGGCGACAGGGCGCGGCGTGAGCGCGGCGGGGCTCGAGGGTCGCCGGCCGCAGGCCCCGCCGCCCGCCTTCTCCCGGCCCCAGCCCGGCAGCCCGCGCGCTCACCTCCTGCAGGCCGCGCTCGCGGCACGAGCTGGCGAAGGTGGCAAAGGAGGGCAGAATGGGCTCGCTCAGCGCCATGGCCCAGGGCGGTCGGGGGGCTCGGGGGCGGCCGGGGCCAGCTGCTCGGGGCCGCGGGCGGGGACGGCTCTGGGGGCCGCGGCCCGGCCCGCCCCGGCCTTATAGGCGCGGCGCGCACGGGGGGCCGGGCCAAGGCGGCGGCGGCGGAAACGCGTCCCGGATGGGGACGAGCTCCGGGCGCAGCCTAAATTTAGCCGCGGTATATAAGCCGGCGGGCGGCGGTGGCCGTGGCCGCGGCGGCCGCCCGTACCCAGCGCGGCCGCTCCGGCCCCTCGCGAGCCGCCAGGCCGCGCCCCCACCCACCTCCCCAAGCTCCCTCCCTCCCCCCCAGCCCGGGCCCGCCCCCGCGCGTCTCCCTGGCGATGGCGTCAACACCCCCGCCACAACAGCCGCGGGGCGCCCAGGGATTCCCGGGGCGCTCCGCGGCCTCCAGCCTGCGCGAGCCCAGTGGGGAGCTGGAGGGAAGGGGAGATCCCGGGGTCTCCCGAGATCCTGGTTGCCATCAGGGTGGGAGGCCGGGCCTGGAGACCTCCGGGCTGGGGGTGGGGCTGGGGTTCCCCCGGTATCCTGATGGACAGGGAGTCTGGGCCCTTCGCCTTCCGTGGGTGGGGGTTGGGGAGGGCAGAGCTGGAGGGAATTTGAAGGGAAGTGGGGACTGAGTTCCCCGCTTCTGAAGGGGACCCGGCACTTCTGAGCAGCCTGCTGGCCCTGAGCCCCTGCCTTTTATGCCGTGGTAACTGCAAGCAAAGTCAAGCCTTTGGGGACCCTTCGAGGCAGGGAACCCCGGTCCCTGGGGGCCTGAGAGGCTCAAGGTCTGGCCTGATGACTTCCTGAGCTGTCCCAGTGAGATCTCTCTAGGACTACAGGGTGATCCCCCAATGTGGCACCCAGCACCTGCAGACTTCAGGGAACAAGTCTCCCCAGTGGGTGCCGGCTCACTTCACGTCCCTGTCCCTAACCACGGCCCTGCTGGGGGTGGGACCATCCCTCTCCCCACGGCACTGGGCACAGCCACAAATAGGCCGGACAAACCCCTGCCCTCGGAGGCTGCCTCTCTAGATGGGACACAATAGACAAGTGAAATGTGCAGTATGTTGGGGACTTGAGGCCAAAAGGAAAATCAAACAGGGAAGTGGGGTGGTGATTAGGAAGTGAGTGTGTCCGGGGTTTTGCACATGGGGAGCCGAGGGTGTGTGTGTGAAATTTTGGCTCAGGGGAGGGAGGCTCACCACGAAGCCCAGATGTGCTTCCCCAGGCTGCTGTGTGACCTTGAGCAAGTGGCTTGGCCTCTCTGGGCTCAGAAAGCAGAGGGCAGTAGTACCCAGTCCCGAAGGGATGTCGTGAATTGTGGGCGTCACATGAGCTCTCTCCTCTTCGGTGGAAGATCTGACTGTAGCATGTGCCACACACTGAACTCCCCGGAATAGTCTGTGCTGTGTGGCGCCAGGCATCTCGCTTCCCCTCCCCGGGCCTCAGTTTCCCTGTCTGTCATTGGGGGTGAGGGAAAGATCACGGGGATTTGCTCGTTTCCCAAGGTGTATGATTTCTCGGGCAGTTGCTGGGGAGATTTTGGTGTTTTGGTGGCCAAACCAGCATCCCTTCTTTTGCTCAAACCTCCATCCTCCCCTCTGCTCCCCAAAGCTGTCCGGTGGTCCCTGGGCTCTCCCATCCCACTATCTTTGCAAAACTTCCAGAACAAACCGGGACCCATCCGACCTCAGGCCTTGGGCATTGCCAGGCTGCCCACCTGGGTTTCCTTCCTGTCCCCCCATACCTGCTGCCTCCGACTCACCTGTTCCAAGTTTGGCCGTCAGTGTGGGTTTTCCAGGCTTTTCTCCCTGCCCCACAGCAGGCCCCCCACAGCCAGCTTACTCCAGTCTTTTCCCCAAAACTTATTGTGGCCATATATATATGACATAAGATTTGCCACTGTAACCGTGTTTGAGTGTACGCCTCGGTGGCACTCGTCACATTCCCAGTGTGCTGAATCACCAGCGTCCGTGCCCAAAACATTTTCATCACCCCAAACTGAAACTGCACCCGTTAGGCAATAACTTCCCTTTCCCCTCCCCCAGCCTTTGGTAACCTCTACTCTACTTTCTGTATCTATGGATTTGCCTGTTCTGGATATTTCCTTTAAGTGAAATCATGCAATATCTGTCCTTGGGTGTCGCTTCTTTCACTCAGCATAATGTCTTTGAGATTCATCCCTGTTGTCATGTGGGTCAGAACATCGTTCCTTTTGACGGCTGAGTAATATTCCATTGCAGGGATGGACCACGTTTTGTTTCTCCATTTGTCTGTTGATGGGCACTTGGGTTGATTCCATCTTTCGGCAATTGTGGAAAATGCCGGAACATTGAGGTGCAAGCATCTCTGTGAGTCCCCGCTTTCTGTTCTTTGGGGTATATCCCCAGGAGTGGGGTTGCTGGATCATATGGTGATTTGGGGTTTAGCCTGTTGAGAAATCTCCAAATTCTTTTGTACGGCAGCTGCACCATGCTGCTTTCCCACCAGCCGTGCACAAGGTTTTCTCTCTCTGCATCCTTGCCAACGCTTGTTTTCCTTGTTTTTCTTCTTTTTAAAATAGTGTAGCTACACTAGTGGGGTCTCCATCCCTGATTTTGGTTGTGCATTTCACAATCTATCGTTATTTTCATGGACCCCTTTGTTCATTTTCTGACTCCTCCTCACCTGATGTGGGAGTCACACGTGGAGGGGCGTCAGGCCTGGGTGGGCTCCGCAGCGTTCAGCCCCGCCCAGCACACAGTAGGGCTCACAAACACTCGCCAGATGGATGGGCAAGCAAACAAACGGCTGCTTCTCTCACAGCAGCTCGGGCAAGCTTCTCCAGGAGGCTGCCCCCCACCACCAGGAGCGTCCGCGCTTTGTCCTCTGCAGCCCAGCTCTCCTGCAGGCCCTCCTTGTCACCAGGGGTACAAGGTTCAGTGGTGACTCCCATAAAAGGTACATCCATAGCCCCAATGCCTATGACAGTGACCTTATTTGAAACAGGGTCTTGACAGATGTGATTAGTTAAGGATGTCGAGGTGAGGTCATCCTGGATTTTTTTTGGGGGGGGCTTAAATCCAGTGACGATTGACCCCATAAGAGGAAAGGACACAGAGGCACACAGCAGAAGGCCACACAATGATGGAGACAGAGAAGAGTAATGGGTCCACAAGCCTAGGATTGCCGAGGATTGCCAAGGATTGCCAACAATTGCCAAAGTATCACTGAGGATCGCTAAGGATCGCCGGCAACCACCAGAAGCCAGGAGAGAAGCACAGAACAGATCTTCCCTGCAGACTCAGAGGGGGCCTGGCCTGGCCCACACCTTGATTTCAGGTGTCTGGCCTCGAGAGCTGGAGAGAATCGGTTTCTCTTTGTCTTAAGCTGCCTGGTTTGTGGTCCTTGGTTATGACAGCCCCAAGGAACCAAGACATCGTGGTCCCCAGCTATCCCCTGCCAGCTCCGTCTCAAGATGGGGGGCCCCTCAAATGAAGGGGCCCCACATGGGGTCTCCTGGGGAACACGAGACACTTCGGCCACAGCATGCACAGTAGGAGCTGAGTGAGACAAGGATGCTGAAGCACACAGTAGGGCTGAGTGAGACGAGGCTATTGATGCACACAGTAGGACCGAGTGAGAGGATGCTGAAGCACACAGTAGGGCTGAGTGAGACGAGGCTATTGATGCACACAGTAGGACTGAGTGAGAGGAAGCTGAAGCACACAGTAGGGCTGAGTGAGACAAGGCTATTGATGCACACAGTAGGACCGAGTGAGAGGATGCTGAAGCACACAGTAGGGCTGAGTGAGACGAGGCTGCTGAAGCGCACAGTAGGGCCGAGTGAAACGATGCTGAAGCACACAGTGGGGTCGAGACGATGTTGAAGCACGCAGTAGGGCCTAGTGAGACGATGTTGATGCACACAGTAGGGCTGAGTGCGAGGAGGACACTACAGCACACAGTAGGGCCGAGTGAGAGGACACTGAGGCACACAGTAGGGCTGAGTGAGACGATGCTGAAGCGCACAGTAGGAGCTGAGGAAGTGTCCCTAGTGTCTCCCTAAAGGCTGGGCTCTCTGCTGTGACCTCATGCTCCCCACCCACCCCCGGTCATAGCCGGGAACCTCACGCCCCTTGCCAGGCTGCCCGTGGTCTTGTCTCGTGCCCGAGGCCTCTGTCCCCTCTTGATGACCCTGCACTGATCAGCTGGGCCCAGGAGGCAGATGGTTCCCTCCGAGCCACCCACGTTTTGGGCACCGGGCTGGCTCGGCTCCTGGGGTTGCACCAGGCTCAGCCGGGGGAAACGGGGCTGCTTTCGATGGGTGACGTCTGCCTCTGGTGGGGACCGGGCGAGCGGCACGTGCAGCTTCCCAGTGACCTTCGGGGCGCAGGGAACGCACAAATCAGCTTTTGGTCCGAGCAACAGATACATGTCGAGCTCCCCTCGTGTGCTCTGCTGGGCAGAGGATGCCAGGAGCGCCCAGTCTCTTTTAAGCGTGCACCCTGGCCATTTCCAGCATTCTCTAAATTTTTTCCACTTTTCTGCCGGGTCTAGACCTCCTCTCCCCTAAGCATCCAGCCATCCGGGGCTGTTTCACCCCAAACAGCCCGTGCATGCCCTCGGCTGGGCACCCCACTAGCCAGCCCCCAGGAATCCTACAGCAAACACGTCACTAAGACCCCTCTGGGCTCCCGGGACCAGTGAGGAAGGTTCTAGAGAGATGACAGCAGCATTACAACAACCGAGAACTGCTGCTGCTCAGGTTTGTGCAAGGCTTTCATAACGCGTTGCTAAACTTGGCTCCCTCATCGAGAAGATGCTCAGCGGGCCGGCGTTTCCCCAGGACTGTGCCGTGATGCGGGCTGCTAATCGCTGAGACCCCGGGAAGAAGGGCCCTGTCTGATCCACCTGTCTTTATATTTTATGTATATCCCGATGTTAATGAGATTCATGCAGCTATGCATACATGATTTTTTTATTGAGGTCAAATTCACATCAAATAAAATTTGCCACTTTAAAATGCATGATCCAGTGGCTTTGTACGCTCACGACGTGGTGCAGCCACCACCTCTATCTAGTTCCGGAACATTCTCATCAACCCCGGAAAGGAAACCCTGTCCCCATTAGCCATCCCCATACCCCTCCCCTCTTCCCCCAGTCTGCTCCATGGATTTGCTTGTTCTAGATGTTTCCTCCAAATGGAACCACACGCTGTGTGACCATGGCGGCTTGTTTTCGTTTGGTCTGTGGAGCTAATCATGGTCTTTACATCTATGAATGGTTGGGGAGGAAAAAAAATCAAAGGAGTATTTCGTGAAACATGAACATTATATGGAATTCAAATTCCAGTGTCCAGAAATAAAACTTGAGTGGAAAACACGCCCGCCCATTCGTCTAAGTTTAGTCTGTGCTTGGTTTCGGCAGCAGGGAGCGGTTGGTTACAAAAGAGATCTCGGGGCCCGCAGAGCTGAATATATTTACTATTTGGCTCTTTATAGAAAAAGAAATTGGCTCCCTGGCCATAAGCCGTCTCGAGATTCCAAACCCTGGTCTCTGCGCCCCAAACCGTCGCTGCCTCTCGGGATGCTGGATTTATTTATGCATTTCTCAGATGTTTACCAAACGCTTTTCAGGGGTGATGGAGAGTGAGGACTTGGCTAAGCGGGGGTGTCCTTGGGGACGGGGAGGCGCAAAATCCAAACCCCGTCGGATGAAGACGAGAAACGAGTGGACAGGCTGGGATCCAAAAGTACAGGTCGCTATGGGAGAGAATAAGGGGTCCTGATTTAATTGGGGAAGGGGGGATTCAAAGCGGAGATTTAACGTCTGGGGCTCTTGTTTGAGTGAGGAAGAAATTTCAAGTCCTGCCTTAGGTCAGCATCTTAAAACCACCCACCGCAAGGAGACCTCAAAGCTCTTTGTCACTCAGGGAAGATTATCCGAGAAGAGCGACGTGAGAGAGATTTGTTTTACGGAGAATTTGCGGCTCCTGTCGGCCATCACCGCATCCCACCTTTTTTGAGGTGTAATTTACATCCTATGGGTGCTGTCTCCTGGGGCCGCCATGACAAAGTTCCCCAAACTGGGGGGTGACTTTAAAAATGACACAAATTGATGTTCTCCCAGTTCTGCAGCCCAGAAGTTCAAAATCAAGGTGTCAGCAGGAACATGCACCCAATGGAGGCTTTAGGGGTGGCTGGGCCCCTGCCCCTCTCCAGCTGCTGGTGGTGGCTGTCTGTGGCTTGCGGACGCGTCACTCTGGTCATCGCACGGCCGTCCTCTCCCATGTACCCCTCCTTTAAAGGGTCCTGCTCCTCTTGGGTCAGCCCCCGCCCTCCTCCAGTTTGGCCTCATCTCAACTGATGACGTCTTCAGAGACTCAGTTTCCAAATAAAGTTGCATTCAAGCATCCGGAGCTCAGGACTCACACGTGTCTTTTGGGGGGACACAGTGTACCCCCATACAGTAAAGTCCACCCATCGTGGGCACCACTCAGTGATTTCTTTTTTAGTGAATTCTTTGAGTCGGGGCACCAGTGCCAGAGTCCAGCTGCCGGAACATTCCATCCCGCTCCATCCTCCAGCCTTGGACACCCCTGGCCCTGCTTTGTGACCCGATTGATGTGCGTCTCCCGGACATTTCCTGTAAATGGGCGCACACAGCATGTGTGGGCTTCGGCGTCCGGCAACTCATTTACCGCTGGATGCCGTCACCGTCCTTCCTGGTTGCTGGATGGTGACCCAGCGCAGGGATGGGCCACGGCCACTCATGGTCACCCATGGGTGGGCGCCAGGGGGCTTGGGGATTTCGTCTCACCCCTGGTGGCCTCTTGGAGCAGGCACCCCACCTGCAGCCCGGAACGGGGGCTGAGACCCCCTTTCCCAGCTCTGGCATCGTTGGCTGCAAAGTCTTCCCATCGGGCAGCGGTCACACTGGTCAGTCCTCCCAGCCCGTGTTCTGGTCCTCACGTGCCCGCCGTCGCCATGTGTCCAACTTGCTGGGGTGCGAGGGGTGGCCCTGGGTTCAAGCCCCACATCCTCGGCACGTGGGACCTCTGACCTCTTCCC
>PVKY010010300.1:0-12730 GCA_004027775.1 Bradypus variegatus
CGTCCCCAGATGTTGAATTCAGAATAACAAGTGTGTTTGGAGCATTTACCAATCCACATGGGGCAAAATAGGGTTTTAAAAGGCAACCAAATGGAATATTTTTATGCAGCCTGAGCCAGAGAACAAAATCTGAACATAGAAATTTAGACTTGCGATGACAGAGGGTTTTGCAAGCATTTGAAGGCTATCTTACCAAAAAGAAATATGCTGTGAACTTTTATTCTATTTCAGTATTTATATAAAAAGATATCCATGTATAGTTGGAAAGGGAAATGTGCTTTCTTTATTCTTATTAACTCAGGTTAAAGCTTGAGTTGGGCTTTTAATTTGGTTCAGTTGGTTCAGATATTTGGAATTTAGAAAAGCTCTATGAAAAAATCCCTCCCACACATCTTGAATATCCTCTTCCTGCTTGTCTTCAGAACAGCTCGGCTCTTTTAATAGCAAGTGGCTGAGTGGAGGGAGCTGTTTGTAGTGGGGAGGTGTAAGTGCGGCCTGTCCTGCCATGCCGGGCAGAAGTCACGCTGACGGCTCAGGGTTGTTGTAAATGTGTTTTCTTTCTGGTGTTGCTCAGAGGGTTTTAGATCGCTTGTTCCTTACACAATTGTTAAGAATTCCTCGTTGAATTAAAAAAAAAAATTGGAAGCTAAGGAACACCTTATCTCTTGTGTTTATGAATATGTCGATTTATTATCGTCCTTTTAGAGGCCATTCTTAACATTCACGTGGATCTGGGTGGTTGAAGACAATCACAGGTTTGTTTTGCCTTAATGTGTGACCCCCATGGCGATACACTCTCGCAAATTCTGGCTGCATGAATGGCTAATTCCTCTCCATCCCTAGTGGCTGGGAGCAGTGGGCTCGCACTTGAGAGCCTTTATTTATTATATCCGCAGGTGACTGTTTCCATAGAGTGCGGTCAGATCACTGATAGTAATTTCTCTTGTGATTTTTGACAACATAAAAGTGACTTAGTGGCTCGTGGTGATCATTGTGTACGTCACTTATTGGCGAATATCACTATCTAGATAATGTCAGCGATTGGTTCAATTCTCTGTCCACCCTGGAATTTGCTGTTTTGAATAAACAGGCCGTTTTCAAGTCATTTGTTTCTTTTGGAAAAGTGGAGATGAGAAAAATTTCTGTTTCTGTAAATGTCTTGTTTGGGTCCTGGGTACATAGTCACTTTTTTCTTGTGAATAGATTTAAAAGATTTCCTGGGCGCGGTGGGCAAGCCCGTGTGGACTCCTGAGTGATGAAGGCGGGTGAACCCGGTCTGTGCGTCCGTGGCACTAGCTCCTTCCGGGGGTCTAAGCTGTGTAATCCTGTGGAATGAGCACTGCACATTCTTTCTGCTGGGGGGGCCTGGCTGGCACGGGTGGTGGGGAAGTGCCACCCAGCTGCTGCAGGAGCTCGCTGAAGCCATTGGAGAATTGATGCCAACAAATGTTGGGGCTGGGCACACTGGGAATGTGGAGAAGTGGTTGATTTGGGGTGCTTCAGTCGAAATGGGCGGGATGCATGGGGGCCACACTTCAAAAAAGATGCCAGATGCAATTTATGAACTGGCAAGAAACCCCAAACTGCATTAAATCTCACTTCATTCCTTAATTTTATCCATAAAAATGCTAACTTCTGTTGCAGAAAGAGGGTAGCTCTCTCACCCTGATGCACGTGTTTAGGCAAATCACAGCACCTCTCGGTTCTGCTGTGCTGAGATGACTTGGACTGTTCCCTTCTGTTTTTGGGTAAAGATGGGAGTGCTGTTGAAGGGAGGACGGACTGTTCCTGTGACATCCTGTTTTTTTTTCCTTGTGAGCTCCCTGGCTTGCTGCTCCCCCAGCCCCCCATTCATAAGTCATTGGGGTTTCACCCAGGAGTTGAGTGATTTGCACCAACCATTTGCTTTTGTGGAAAAAGCATCAATTTACATTTTGATATAAACTGAGTTTGACAGGTATTATGAAATTGCTGTCTCTTTTGATTAGCTTTCGCCAGCTGCACTTAGATGTCATTCTTGCTCAGTCATAACTTTCAGGGAAGTTGCTGGCTCGTGGAAGTGGTTCCGAAGATCCGCTGCCCAGGCCTCGGACCCCCTTACGTTACTCAGTCCTCGGATTCTCAGTCCAGGATGGATTAATTGCTAACTCTCGGTGAATAATTGGCCATTTGACTTCTTTCCAGGTTACATCCTTGCTGGGTTAGAAATGATTTCCCAAACTCCTGGAGATAAGGGAGGGCTATTCCTGACCGCACAGTGTCCCCTTGTTAGCAGCTTGTGTGTGCGTGAGAGAGACGTCAGCTGACAGGGACACTCTGGGTCAGCAACTCGGTCAAACCACTTCCTGGGGTTTTCTCGGGTAACGTCAGCAACTCAGAATTCACTGCGGGACTTTGAGAGGGCCGCTCGCCGCGGCACACGGGGCCTGCAGGGACGGGAGCTGTCAAATTTGGAAGGGACCCTTTTATTGCCATAAACCGGTGGTCCCCTTTCACCTGAGGCTGTATTCAGCTGGTTGCTGGTCTGTGGGCTCTCATTTTAGAGCAGTGGGCTGCCGGCCCCCTTCCCGGGGGTCCAAGAAGCCATGCCCTGGGGGGTCTGAGCAGCTGCAGAGGTGACGTTGGCTCAGGAGGAGATGGGCCAAGGAGGGGCATCGTGGCCGCCTGCCCAGGGAGATGAGGGGCAAGAACGAAGGGGGTGGATGTTGGTGTCAACGCGCCTGCCACTGTATCTTATAAACAGGTGTTTCCCTGATTTTAGCCTATGAATCTAGTCACCTGGTGTACACCATAGGTAAATTTTATATTTCTGGGATTTTATTTGTAATGTAAAAATGCAGACAGAATTATTGGTGCAAAACTTTTGCTTGTCTTGATTTATTATCTCCCCTAAAAAGGAAATAGTCATTTTCCAAATTATTTTGGAGTCTCAAGATATCCCTCCCTCTCTGAGCCTTCAGAAGCTCCCAAGTTGCTTTTTTCTTTTGGCCATAGATTATATAAGGATCTTGGAAATATAAGACACTCTCTCCTTGGTTATTCTGACTCTTGGCTTGCCTTTTTGTCTTTTCCTTTCCAAACCCGCAAATCTCTTCTCCTCCTGGCTGGACAGTCTGATCTAATGAAATAACGCATATGAAGCCTTCTGTGAGCCGGAAAGCATGTGGGGAGGGATATGTTAGATGACCATGGATGGGCAAGTTCACATATCAGCTGCTTTGTGATACCCACCAGTGAACCAGCAAGCCCTCCTCCGTGCCAGAGGTGATGGTGGATGCTGGCATGGAGAAGCTTCTTTCTCCTTGAGTATGATTCCCCCTGCAGCCAGTGCCCTGACCGAGAGCCGGTGTGGGGGGAGGCGACGGGGAGATGGGTGAGGGTCTGTCCACCTTGTGTGGACCTGCCCGCTGCTTGCCCCCTGCACACTGTAGGGCTCACTGTACAAACTCAGTATTTGGTTTCATGACTCACTTTCCTTCTAAAACGAGATGCTTTCGTGGAGGTGGTTGAGAGTGTGGGCTCTGGAATCAAATTGTCTGCTTCTTGTGCTCCCTCACCTTCTAACTGCTTGGAAACTGGGCCCCTTTCTGATCTCCTTATTCCTCAGTTTCCCTCACTGTGAGCCGGGGACAGTGACCGCTGGCAGTGCTGTTGTGAGGCTCAGGTAAAAGGATGTCTCGGAGGCACTGGGCACCTGATACGGACTCGAAGGAGAAACAGTTCTTTGCTGAGAGATGATGTGTCATTTCTATCCCTTACACTGTTTTAGGTCAGCTTGGTGGAATTGGTGGGCTTTGATGGTGTATCTCTTGAGAGGATGAGAGAGGGGGCAGGGAGGAGGGCAGAGCGAGTAGAGGAGTGATGTGCATGGAGGGTCAGTGAGAGAGGAGGGTGCAGGCGGGCGGGAAGTTCATGAAGTTCTTCTGAATACACTGTTTCATTTAATCCTCACGACTCCTGTCCTCTTCAGAGGTGGAGGCTGCACCACAGAGAGCTCAGCCAGGGGCTCTCAGCCCGTGCCCAGGAGAGGCGCAGTCAGGCTGGAGACTCAATGCCCTGTGCTGTCGTGGGATCACTGTGGTCAAGGACCACAGGCCAGGGGGCTCAAAACAGCAGAAACGTCCGGAGGCTGGATGTCTGCAACTGTGGTCACACACTGTCCTGACTGCAGGGCCTCTGGGGAGGGGCCCCCCGGCCCCTCCAGCTCCTGTGGCCCCTGGCGGCCTTGGCCTGTGGGAGCCCCTCCACCTGCGTCACCGCTCAGCTTCTTCCTGAGTGCATCTCCCCTGGGTCTCTCTCCACATCTCCTCTCCCTTCTCCTATAAAGACACCAATTGTGGGATGTAGGAACATCATAATCCAATGTGAGCTCATCTAGTTCCATTTGCAAAAACCCGATATCCAAACAAGGTCACACTCACAGGTTCCCAGGCTCAGACTCCAACGTGTCTTCATGGGGGACACAGTTCATCCAGACCACTCTTCCAACACGCTGGCCCTGCTCTGCGGTGTAGACGGTGCACATTCCTAGGGACTTTTGTTGCTGACTCCTAAAGGGGCAGAACGTGAGGAGGATCCAGGGAAAATCCTTCCGCCATGGCTGGAGGACATGCGGTCACAACAGCCCTTGCTTCAAAGGAAGGCTGGGGCCCCGTCTCCTGGTAGCCTCTGAGTGAAGAGCATGCTCGCTCTCTGGGCAGGGCCATTTCGTCTCTGTGTCCTGTGCAAGAATCGATGCTGCCATCTTCCCTTTCCCTGGCACGGAAGGCAATGGGCATCTACCAAGAGGAGTGCATTCTGCACGAGATCAGGAGAACCAGCACTTTTTTATTCCAGGCCTTTTGTTTGAGTCCCTGTATCAGTAAATTAAAGTTAGTAGGTAAAATTACTGAAATATTTATAATATAAACCTCAGTTTGGTTTAACTAGGTCACCTGCTTGCAGTTCAGGTGGGCATTTTGTATACAACTTTAGGTTCTAAGATGAAGGCAGCTTTAATATTTGGATTCTCCCCTGATCTTTGTTTTCCTGTTTATGATATTAAAAATTGAGTTAGGATGTGGAAAAGAGATCAGAGAAAAGTCATTGTACTACTTTAAAATTTTTAAAATATTGCAAACAGATTTTAAAATTGCAAGTTATTTCATGCACATTCCTGGGTAACAACAGAATTAATTTTGGCCTTACATTTGAATACCTTTTTTATGAAACCATTCTCTTCTCTGAGTCAGAAATTTGTATATAGTTGGTACAATTCATGTCTGTCAAATAAATACATTCATTTTAGGCAGAAAACATTGGTTAGCCATAGTTCACGTTTTTTGGTCTACACACACTTTACTTTCCAGAGAGGGAGGTGGTGGCTGGCAAACATGCTGGCATCAGTGATTTACCTTTGGAAGCAACCTCGAGCCCAGGGTTTCCCAGCTGGGCGGTACTGCCGTGGGGCAGCAGCACGCCTGGCTGCTCCTCGGTAGACACTAGTAGCGTCCTCTTCCTGGTTGTGACAATCAGCAAGGTCTGCCAGCATCGCTAGTGTCCCCGTGGGGGCGAAGTCATCCCCTGTTGAGAATCAGTGATCTAGGACTTCTAATATATATTCAAATCTTCTACCTCGCTTTAATTTAGATTACCCTGTCAATTTGCATAGACTTTCAGAATCATCACCAAGAAGGAAAGATTGCTGTAATTTATAGTGGCAATAAATTGTACTTATCAACAGAAAGAAAATAAGAGTTTTCAAAAATATGGGTTAAATAAGTGCTTTCTGATGAACCCTCAGTTACCATAAAATACAATTAACAAGAATTCCAAACATTTTGATTAACATTTTATCACCTTTATTTTCAAAATAGATATATGCCCCATTTTGAATTAATTTATTATAATAATTTGGTAGTAAAAGTTGGAGTAAATAGAAGGTGATATTCTGGTTTATAACATTTACTGCTCTGATTAGAAAATTCTGTATGTTCCTCACACATGCACAGAAAGGCGGGAGTGCTTGCTTTGGCAGATGGATGTGTGCCTCACGGAAAAAAGATTTGTGCAGCTGGTGCTAAAGCTGGGTTTCAGAAGTCCATTTGGGAACGTTTTAGCATAAGGTGGCAAACAGGGACCTTGGCTGTTAGCCTTACCGGACATTTCACTTGACCCAGGAATCAGGGGACTGCTCCGTAACTTGGGTTTTGTGAATGATAGGACATGTTTTTATTCTCGTGCACCATGAACGAAGCTTTAGCCAATGAGAATGTACTGTGTGGCCAAAGGAATTCTTTGTTCTATTATTGTGGTCGCTGGCGTCACGCCGTCTTCGATAAAGGATTGAAGTATTGTGCGCCCAAACTTTGCGACACTCTTGACCCTTCATCCGTCATTGGCTGGCCTCTGAGACCAGCTGAACCGTCGCTTGGCAGGATAACTATTGTTTCAGTATCGTGAAACTCTGCAAAGCGGAAATTACTGACCCAGCCGTCTTGCAATGTGAAGTCTTTCCAGTTTTGAGATTCTAAGCCTTGTTTCCTTTCAGCTGCTAATCTGTGCCAGATTAGACATATAAATGATAATGTAGAGGATTTGACATTACATTGGGTTATTCAGAAGGCTGACTGTGAATCTGTCAGAAATTTCTTCTTATTTGCTAAAATAAGAGTCTATGCAAGAATAAATGACCTGTATTCTAGCATAAAATTTCAAGAATTTCACATGGGATCCTACTGGAATTTCTGTTAACCTAAAGCCTGCTCTCCCGTGTCGCTCCTCTGCTGTTAAGGTATTAGTTACGACAACATTTATTTGTCCGTGTGTTGTCTCAGTGAGTGAGGCATATGCAAAGCCTTTGATCACGTATCCTGTTCGTTTCATGACTAGCTTGGGAGAACTTCATAAGGGCCCATGTCCAGTATTGACAGCTTTATGTCATCCAGCCTCTCTATTTACGCCGCTTTCTTAAACAGGTAGAGAGAGCGGCCTCAGCTGCTGCCTGACCCTGTCACCGAGCTGGGTGGGGGAAGTCGGGGATGGTGTGTCAGGCACCACGCATTAGAAGCATATCTGTTACAACCAATCTGTGATGATAACAGCTGTGAGGGAGGCAGACATTTGCTTTATCTTTGACCAGTTGAGCCACGGATTGGATGTCATTGTGATGAACCCTGCTGATAACTCATGAAACCGGCTGTCCGACACGTACGAGGACACGTTCCCACAAGCGTGTTTGGCTGCAGCCTTTGTGGAATGTTATGAAGACACAACTTGATTCTTTAGAGCATGCAAAGAAAAAAGAAGACAAATGGAAACGCAGAATAGCAAAAGTATACATTGCTTTCTCCTACCCAGAGGCAGTGATGCTTTCTGAGTGTATGTATTTTGTTGCAAATGAAGGTGTGCAGTAAGGTGCTCACCCACTTTTCATTTGTGGAATCCTAAATCCACACCCACCAGAGCAGATCAGCACCCACCGCAAATCCCTCACAACTCCTGGATGTGGTCTTTCCCCAGCCGTCCCACCCCCTCATTGACCACAGGGGTTGGGAGGAAAACTACAATCCCCTCAAAAACTGGAGCTCGGTTTCCATCTGTGTTTTCAATTTTTATAAAGACAGCTCAAGGGAAAGGGAAACAGACTGAGTCTTACTGCACTTGAACCCTGATGGGGTAAAAAGAAACTGCGATGGGGTTAAGTCAAATCGGAGAGGAGACTTACTTGAAATAGAAAGGAAGCCCTCACACAGCCTTACTCAGTGGTCCTCCTGATAATTTCTCCTCGTTAAAGTACGTACTGCTTTGAGGATGACTAGGTGCTTGCCAAGAGAATCAGCCAGGCTAACCACTCGTGTTCTGGAAACTTAAAGATAAGCACTTCGACATGGTTACGCATTCCACATTCATACGGTAGAGATAAGAAAGAACTTGGCTCTTCCCCAATTCCACACGAAGGCGTCATGGCAGAGGTGGGACTTCAGGAACTGTTTCTTGATGGAAAATGTGCGGCTGGTGGGCTGGGGACAAGGAAGCGAAGCGGCCATGGCCGGGAGTGTCCTATGTGCCCACACTTGTGATAACAGCTGACATTAGTGAACAGGGGCTCTGCAAGGTGCACGAGCCTTTGTGTGCTAACTCCCTTGCCTCTCCAACAGGTAGTTACTGTGATTATCTCCATTTCCCAGATGAGGAAACTGAGGCACGTGGAGAGTCACTTGTCCAGGGCTCTGGAACCCGTAAGAGGCCGAGCTTGGACTGCGCACAAAGGCTCGGAGCGTGCCCTTGGTGACTGCACCTGTTCCTCGTCTCTCTTCATGGCACCCAGCTCTGCAAGGCAGGTTCTTCCTCCACGTGACATGTGAGGACATGGGAGCCCTGAGAGGGTAACTGTGTGAGGGTCCCACCACTGGCCTGTGGCAGAGGAAAGGTTTGAATCAAAGTCTGGCTCTCTCCAAAGTCTGTGCCTTTTCACTGCAAGAGGAAGCCCTCCTGGGGAGGCCTGCTGGCGTTAGAGAATGGGCGCTCTGGCTCGTAAAGACGGTTACGGTTATTAAGAAACCTGTGCGGGCAGATGGTCGCGTCCTGCGGTGAGATGTGGGGTGGTTGTTGCCGGAGCGTGGGAAAGCCTTCTGGTTCAGCTCCTGTCGTAGACCTCACCGGCCGCTGTCATCCTAGGGATTGTGCCTTGTTTCCTTCGGGGTGCCTCTGCAATGTATGGGCTCTTCCCATGCTGTTTATAAAGCTGTTAAGGGTGCACATTAAAAACGTAATTAAATGGTCATTATAATTTATGGTGTGCCTGAAGGTCAATCACCTAATTAAACTGCACGAGAAGAGCGGTGGTAGGGTCAGGTGCACTGCCGGATTAATTAGGCAGGGATTTGAACCAAGGAAAAGAGAAAAGTAACAGTGACGGTATTCTTTAAAAGCCTTCCTATTTCTGCCCTTCTCAGTTGAGTAATTTTAGGCCCTTACTAGTTAGCAGCCTAACACTGATGCCTTTTCTTAATTAATTTTTAATGAAGTTAGGATTTTTATTCCTTTGCTCATGGCTTTTTCTTATGATGCTATTGGCAGCATTAGTGCACGGCATCCCAAATCCTAACTGAGAATGCAATCAGAAATAAGATGGAATATGTGGCTTACAGATGGCAGTCCAAATTCTACCCTGCATTTTACCAATGTCAGCAATTCGGGTCACTGGGATCATACAGAAGAGATTGGTTTTCCTCAGACAAAGTCGCTGTCAAGAGGCTTATTTTCTTTTTCAGGAATAAACACCACCACCAAAACAACAAAAACAAAGCTCTCATAACTCAATAAGATAGGCTCTAAAAAATGCTTGTGGGAGCCACTCTTCCAATTCTAGGTTCTGGCTCCCGGACGGTTTGTGTGTGCGAATGGCCTTTGGTCCTGGGAGCCGGCGGCTGGCACAGGCCTTTTCGCCCCCAGGAGGTGGCTGCTGTGTGTGTGGGGGTTACTCGACTCTGCTCCTGTGGGGTGTGGGCCGTCCAGGAGAGGAGAGGACTGGGGTGCACCCTAAGGCAGCGTCCGAGGAGAGGCACGAGGTAGGCGGCAGATTTCCCTCTCCTTGTGTTCAATCTTTTGGGGGAGTGGTGGGAACTAAGGCTGTAATTCCAGAAGAGGCCATCCTTAGGAATAAAACCAAAAACAAGAAGAGAGGCAGAATCAAGGCATGGAAGGAAGGGAGGTACAGAACCGCAAAGGTAGACACCCAGAAGTTACTGGGTGCTCAGAAATGTAACTGACTGAGCAAGTACCGTGTGCCAGGACCCTGGCTTTCTTTGCCCCGCTACGTGCATGGGACGCCCTCACCTGATCAGCCGTGTTCTTGGGTGATTTTCATTTTTCTTAGGGCTAAGTCCGCTTTGCTAAATCCTTCAAGGATTTAGTTTATAACTGCGTTTTAGGGACCCCTGCGCTATAAATATGCTTTGAGTCGGTGCCCGCTGGCATGTGAGTTTCTCCGTAGAAAGGAGAGGGCCCTGGCACTTGGGACTAGACAGTGACCTCAGAATACACGTAACGTCCGAAGCAGGGGGGGATGAGTGTAGATGGAAGGCATGGGGCAAACTCTGATTTTATGTTTTTCATTTACTTTAAATCTGGCATGACATTTCCTACTGACTTTGAACTCTTTGAGGAAAGACTTCCTAAAATTCTTTATTTTCTCTTAAATTTTGAGAACTCAATTAAATCGGTAAAAGGATTCATAACTTTATATTTGCCATGCAGTGTCTTTAGAAATATTTTGTAATATTATGTCTTACGTATATATATTTATTTTCCAGAAGCAGTATTTTAGAAAGGTTACTCTATGCCTGGTAGCTATTAATAGCCATTAATAACCTGAAGAAGTTAACTCATAGCCTTCACAAATATCTGAGATTTCTAAATTTCAAAAAGACAAACATGATTCAGGAACATTGACGAGGCAGGGAGATTTGGCTTATATTCAGAACTATAATCCAAAGTTTGTTTAAAGATTTAGGTCTGCTCTCAGAGGATTCATATTAAATTGTGTGGTGTATTATGGAGCTGCAAACAGAGAATTTATAAGAAAAATACAAACAAATCTGTTCTTGCCATTTTTACATGTTGCATTTTCTGCTATGGTAGCAAATCCGTTACTCGATATGTTTTTGTTGTTCTTTTATTACTAATGAAATTAGTAAAAATCATTTGACAAAGAAGTGACACTTATCTTTCCATCGGGAATCTAGTACACTAAATCCTTCTCCTTCCTTCCTGTAATCATGTTAGTCAGACAAACGTGTCAGTGTTTCCTCGCTGTTATGGAGATTTTTATAGTGGGAAAGAGAATGTAGGAAACAATGGTTCTCGGGTACACTATTGATACAGGAGGCTTTTGGAGACTGCTGGGCTAATATGCAATCCTAATTTACAAATCTAAAATTTCTTGAGACATTTGCAAGTGGCACTCTCCAAGTTTAAATGCTGCTCCACAGTTGTTTTTAATCCTGGCAGAAACCAGTAGCTCTCAAGCGACCTCCCAGCCATCCCCTGCAGCTGTCCGGAGCAGCCACTTGTCCTTGTGGGCAGACCCAGTTCCCGTTCCCAATGATACGTCTCCACTGTCTGGTCGGCTTACCGTGGTTCTCTCAGTTTCCTGCTTTGAAATGGGATCCAAAAGGATCTATTTGGAAAACCAAATAGAAGTTCCATGCATCTGTGAGGTGAACGTATAGGACTGAGAACTTGGAGCCCAAGACTGTATTATGTTGTTTAGAGAGAGAGGGCTAATTTCAAGGGCATTATGGATGACTTGGAAAGAAAGCCAAAACAGAACACCTCTTTTACAGAGTATTAAATTTGCAACACGACCTTTTCATCCTCATTACCTTTTAGCATCAGCCTGACTACAAAATGCGCACGTGCATTTCTCTCAAATTCCCGTCAGTTGTCTGGTGCTCTCTACTTGTCCGAGGACACCTGCGAGTTGGAACACTACCTTGTAGTGCTGGTTTATTCACCCCAGGCTCTAGGATGCACGTCAGCGCGCGTCATGCAGACCTTCAGAGCCCAACAGCGTGGGTGAACCCTGGAGACGGCCGATCTGACGGGCTGGCCCAGCATGGGGAGGACGTGGCTGCTTCAGTAATAAAATGCAAGACAGTGGCCATGTGTGTTTCCAATAGAACCAAAGAGTCTATATTGTAGCCAACATTTTCCTTGCTAAAGGCACCTCGGAATTCGATGGTGCAGACTGTGTGGCCCTCGCTGGTCGCGTGTCGGGCTGTGGCTCTGTGGAAGGCCTTTCAGTGTCCAATGGACGCATGTGGATTTTACCCTCCTTGAAACAGGCCCCAGTCTTCCATGGAAGGGCAGTTGACTTCTGTTGCTCATTTATTTCTTCCATAGTTAAGTGAAGAACATTGGAATTAAAGAGAAGAGGGTTAACCTCAGTTTTAAGTCTGTTTATTACTTCAACAGGTTGCACATTTGTTGGGAATAAGGACTGCGAGTGCTAGAAATGATAGCAATGATTATCTTGTAGGGCTTTATAATAGGGATATACACAGAGGAGCAAGTTTTAAAGTTCTCGAGCCAGCTGATAAGGACTGTAGGCTAACACTGCTCACATCTGGGGAAACGGGTTTATTTTCCTCACATTTAAGTGTTTACGCCCTTGTTTTTTGAACCTTAGTGGGATGACTGGAAGTCCACCAATGGGCATTGAAGGACAGCTGGGGCTCAGGGATTTTCCCATCCCTTTTGCAGCTCAGAAAACATCTAGGAGGCCTGAGGGGCTAGAGGCCCTCGCTGAGTTTCTGCCTCTCCTTTAAAAGCAGAACTTGTAGGGGAATCATTGCTCTCCCCCTGTTGTGAACAGTAACCAAAATGAGGAATTCTATTTTCGTGGGGATCCTTTCTTTTCAGTCACTTTCAAGGGGCATCCGCTCAACTTCTTGCTTATTAGCAGGAAAGCAATGAAACGTTTTGCTTTCAGCTTGTGTTTAGAAAGCACTTTCTCTGGCCTTTTTTTGACAAGCTTGTCTGGAGCATGTCTTATTGTCTCGCCTTTGAGCATACACTGTTAGCACAGGAAATACCTCAGATTCTTCTTGCGGTGACCAAAAGTTACAGAATTGTTCAAAAAAAAAAAAGTCCACAGACACCTGCATCCTCGTCCTTTCTCTGGTCCTGCGGAGTCGCCCTCGGTCCTGGCCCCTTTGGCGACGTTCTGCAGGTGGTGCCCGGGCAC
>PVKY010010301.1:0-12733 GCA_004027775.1 Bradypus variegatus
TGGGCCCAGGGGACTGTAGACAGGCTGGGTGGGGGAGTGTAGATGGGCCCGCTGCAGGGGTGTAGATGGACCCAGTGGGTGGCTGGGGGTGTTGTAGATGAGCCTGGGGGTATAGATGGGCCCTAGAAGGTGTGTTTAGACGGCCCCGGGGAGTGTAGACCAGCCTGGTGAAGGGGTGCAGATGGGCTGGGGCAGCACAGACAGGCTGGCCTTGTGGACATCCGTGGGCTGACTTGGACCCTGCCTCCGGCCAGCACTGACCACAGTGAGGTTGGGGTTCGGGGCTCCGGCCTCATGTGGGGGGACCGTGCCCCCTGCCCTCACCTCTCGCTCCCCCCAGGGGAGGAGGGGGCTCGGCTCAGCACCCTGCCTGCTCTCGCCCCTCGGGGTTCTGACACGTCCAGCAAGGGGACGGCACCTGCCCCCGGCCTGGGGCCTGGGCAGTGCGTGGAATTCTGCTGGAATTCCTGGGAAGCCCCCCCAGTCTCCCCAGGCCCTCCTATTTTACCTCTACCCTAAAAGCTCACATCTTGAAGCCCTTTCTCCGTTTCTCACTCGGTTCCGAACAGGGTTCAGAGAGACCAGAAGTGATCTGCGGCCCCTTCTCCCCACGCTGGGATGTGGAGTCGCTCCGGGTGCCGCCAGCCTCCTCGTTTAAACCCCTCAGGGCCTGGGAAGGGCGACTCCCTGGAGCGTATCCCTGGGAGGAATGGGTGGTGGCGGCGCAGGCCTTCTCCGAGGAGAGGTTCTGCCCACACATCCCTGGGGAAATGGCCTCCCTCCCAGCTGTGCCCCTAGCCTGGGGCAGAGGGGGCCCTGGCGGTCAGTCACCGAGGCCCAGATGTGCAGGGGTGACACTTCGCCGCTGTGCAGTGTTGCAAGCAGCTGCTCCATGAAGCATGCAATGGGCACAGCTGCAGGACTGGGTGCTGGCTCCAGAAGGACGGGCAGACGCAGGCTTGCGCAGGGGAGCTTCTCCACGGGCCAACTTGGGGAAGGGGCACAGAAGCACCCACGGACCAGATCACCCCCCATCCCACCTGCAGACTTGGCTCCCCAGGGGCAGCCACCGCCTCACCTCACGGCCATCCAACACGTGGGCTCCCCAGAGGCCCTGGGGTCGGGGGTGGACTCCACCACAGACCTGGGCACGCAGGGACTGTCCCCTGGAGCCCGCAAGTGTGCAGGGCCCCAGGCCGCTACAGGCCCCCTCCAGACCCTGCCCCCCTCTCTCCACTCACCGCTGCTCAGCCGAGCAGGTCTCCACCCAGGCCCCTCCCTCCATCTTGCTGGGGACCCTCTCCCAGCATCTCGTGCTGGCACTGACCCTGCCTCGGCTGCCTCGGCTCAGATTCCACCTGTCTGTGTGCCCTCCATGGGGATTGGGTGGCTCGCGTCCCTGTTCCCTCCAGCACCTGCCCTGGGCACAGTGCCCAGCGACACCCTCGGGGGAGGGGGCGGAGGGGAGGGTCACTGGGCCTGACCCCGTGCTGGTGGACACTCATCTCAGGCCACCTGTCCAGGAGCCCCAGGCCAGAGCTGTGCCACTCGTGTCGCAGGACGGTCGCTCGCTGTTGGGGATCAAGGGAGGGATCCCAGCCGGAGGGGCTGACCCCAGGCCTAGGCCCCCACCCACGCCACGGACGGCCTTCCCTTAAAGGGGGGCGACGGCGGGAACTGAGGGACCTGGCGGGGGCTGGCGGGGGTCACTCACACCACAGAGTCAGTCCTGGTTCCGACCAAAGCCGTGTGGCCGTGATCCCGTGCGCGACGTGGCGTCCGAGACCGTCCTGCCGAGTCCTGGCACAGCGCCAGGAACGCGACGATGGCTGAACGGGGCGCGGAGTTGGAGCCCCGGGAAATCCCGCACACGGCACAGAGCAGCTTCCTCGGGAGGAGGAACGGAATGGAGTCTTCGCCCCGATGGTTTTATCCAGTGCACGAGTCACACGAATACTTGCCGTGAGGCCAGCGTGAGATAATACAGAGCTCAGGTTTCTGACTGACAAAGAGGCAGGTGTTCCACTTGATTCAGGTCTCCAAACATTTAGGCACCCGTTTAATTCCTTCTACCTTACAGCAGATTTCACGACTGCTCTGTGATTTTCTTCCCTCCCTCCAAACAAGCTGTGAAATCACAAAAATGAGAGATAGGAACATACCTATCTCCACTAGGTATGTTTTGTACGTGTCTTGATGTGTTTACTTCTGCATGTCGACGTGGCTCTCGGGACCGAATGTCAGCTGTGGGATAATTGTCACCAAGCGGTGGCCTGGGCCGGTCAGCCTGGTCTTCGTTTTATTTACGCGTTGATGGAGAATGGCTGCCTCTCATGAAACATGCTCTATTTCTATCAGAAACCAGGAATCTTGCTTCTGTTTGTGTTAATTTTGGTGGCAGGTTTGGGGCCGTAAAAATGATGAACGTGCTAGAATATACGGGGACCCCGAGGGCGTTTTAGAAGGAAGAAGCACTTCCCTGCCCTCTCCGTAGAGCCCAGGCTGCAGAAAATGTAATTTTTATCAATAAGCAAGGAGCTCCTAATATCACAGCTGCACAGAAATCTTCATGCTGTGAGATCTAATTCGTCTGATACACACGGCTCCATCACTTACCCGGGCCCCTTCTCAAATGCTATAAAACTTTCAAAGCCATAGATTTGTCTCCAACAAAAATAACATGAAGGGGCTCGCAATCGATAGCGGCCTCTCAGGTCCAGGCCGCCTGGCTGCCCCCCCACCCTGGTCTTTGTTCTGGGTAGCAGCCCACAGGGGAGAGGGCTTGTTTTCACTCGCGGCCTCATCAATACCTAAATCCTGGTGAACAAGTGACACCGAGAAGCTGTAATCAATAGTTCCCTGCACGTTTTTTTCTTCTGGTCAAATGGTTCAGCACGGCTGACAGGCGTGACACGGGGAACACGATGCTAAATCTTTATCAGCCACCATCGAGGTGAGTGGCAGGACAAGACTCAGAGGTCATTAATGCTCTTGGCAATCTGTGAATAAACTAACTCCGCAGGAACGCGCGTGCTCGGAGGGAGGTGGGGGCTCCGCACGGCCATCGATCGCCTCGGAACTGCATTTAGCAAATTCTGTCTGCGGATGCGGTGGAGGGTCTTCTGGGGAGGGGAGGGGCTGCTGGGAGCGTCCACTCGACGTACTGGGAAGCTGACCCTGGAGGGCAGGAGAACCTTCCAGAAGGTGGTCCGACCACTCATGGGGCTTAGTGACACTTGGGAAACTTGAGTTCCTGAGGGGGAGAGGACGCCCCCGCAGCCAAAGCAGCCCTCACCTGGTGGGAACAGGAGTGGATGGCGCACCACCTGGGAGCTAGTGCCCGATGAGCCTCAGGGCCTTTTCTAAATGCACAAATCCGCTTTTCACCTCACCATCGATGCTGAAGGGATGCCCATGGCAACTTGTGGGGCTGTCACGTGGGTGGTGAGCCCAAGAGCGTTGGGCACCATGGTGGGACCCCAAGGATGCCCACCTCTGCCGCTGACCATCTCCAGAACCCCCTTTCTCATGAAGCTTGTAGTGGAACTTTGGGGGCCCCTTTGGGGACCGTAAGCTCATGAGCCCTCCACCTGCAGCGAACCCCACGCTGGAAGGAGCCCCGGCATGTCTGAGCCAGGTGGGGTGCTCCTCTCTGGCACCGCAGCTGCCGGCAGCTTTCCCACCTCCTCCTTGAGCTGCAGGTCAGGGCGGAGATTCCATGGAGGGCAGAGTCGCAGGCGCGGGCATGGGCACCAGGGCCCTCTGCTGACCCAGTGTTCGCAGGGATGCCAACGTGGGAATCACAGACATTCAGGCTTTGACCCTTGTGAGATCCCACCTTCTAAATTCAGCGACGGGCCCATTTTGGAAGTCAGGCGTGCACAGAGATGAACCGTAGGGGAGACAGTCACGCCAGCTGTAGAACAGTAAACAAGGCTGCCTCTTGGCACGGGCACGACGCTGACCGTGACGGGGCCTCCATTCCAGTGACCAACCACCGGCATTGCCAAGGTGGACTGGCACCTGCTCACCTGCACTTATCAGTGAGCAGAGCTCACTAAACAGAAAAAGACGTGCATGGTACATCCCACGGGACAAGGTGCCCTGGCACCTGCCAGCATCACCGGCTTTCATTGCAGGTGGGGGCAGGTGGCTTGACTGCCGACCTCACGGGGCAGAAGAGAAGGGCTGAAGTCGTGCCGGAGATCTGGGACAAAGGAACGCAGCCACTGCAGTGATGCATGAGGACTCAAAAACAACGTCAGCGACATCCCAAAGTAATTTGGGCAGAGAATAAAAAATATATTTATAGCCTCTCCCCCACCCAGCTCCGAGGAGCTGGGGGAAGGTGCAGAAGTGTTGGACTTCCTCACCTGGATTGGTGTTGATGTTGTTACAAACACTGGGGCTGGCGGTTTGATGTGCTGAGCCCTCGATCATGGGACTTGTCCTTATGAGGCTCATTACTGCAAAGGAGAGGCTAAACTTGCATGTGGTTGTGCCTAAGAGTCTCCCCCTGGGTGCCTCTTTGTTGCTCAGATGTGGCCCTCTCTCTCTCTGACTGAGCCACCTTGACAGGTGAACTCACTGCGCTCCCCCCTACGTGGGACCCGACTCCCAGGGGTGTAAATCTCCCTGGCAATGCAGGATATGACTCCCGGGGATGAATCTGGACCTGGCATCGTGGGACTGAGAGTATCTTCTTGAACAAAAGGGGGATGCAAAGTGAGACAAAGTAGTTTCAGTGGCTGAGAGATTTCCAGTGGAGTTGGGGGTTGCTCTGGTGGACAATTTCTTATGCACTATATAGATAACACCTCTTGGGTTTTGGTGTATTGGAATAACTAGAGGTAAATACCTGAGACTACCAAACTCCAACCCAGTAGTCTGGACTCCTGAAGATGATTACATAGTAATGTAGATTATAAGGGGTGACAGTGTGATTGTGAAAACCTTCTGGATCACACTCCCTTTATCTAGTGTATGGATGGATGAGTAGAAAAACGGGGATAAAAACTAAATGACAAATAGGGTGGGATGGGGGGGATGGTTTGGGTGTTCTTTTTTACTTTTATTTTTTATTCTTATTCTGATTCTTTCTGATGTAAGCAAAATGTTCAGAAATATATTGTGGTGATGAATGCATAACTATATGATCGTACTGTGAACAGTTTATTGTATAACATGGATGACTGTATGGTATGGGAATATATTTCAATAAAACTGAATTAAAAACAAAAAAAACCATCAGTGGCCGATGTTCTCACAGAGCATTAAATGGAACCACAATACGACTGTTCTAGTTTGCTAATGCTGCCAGAATGCAAAACACCAGAAATGGATTGGCTTTTATAAAAAGGGTTTATTTGGTTGCACAGTTACAGTCTTAAGGCCATAAAGTATCCAAGGCAATGCATCAAAATCAGGTACCTTCACTGGAGGATGGCCAATGGTGTCCGGAAAAGCTGTTAGCTGGAAAGCCATGTGGCATCTGCTCCAAGTTCTGGTTTCAAGATGGCTTTCTCCCAAGAAGTTCCTCTCTAGGCTTCAGCTTCTCTCCAAAATGTCACTCTCAGTTGCTCTTGAGGCATTTGTCCTTTTTTAGTTTCTCTGGAGCAAAAGTCTGCCTTCAAAGGCCATCTCCAAAATGTCTCTGTAAGCTGAACCTCCTCTCTCAGTTCCTGTGCATTCTTCAAAGTGTCCCTCTTGGCTGCAGCTCCTCTTCAAAATGTCACTCACAGCTGCACTGAGTTCCCTCTGCTTGTCAGCTCATTTATATGGCTCCACTGATTAAGGCCCACTGTGAATGGGCGGGGCCACCCCTCCTTGGAAACATCTCATCAGAGTTATCACCTACAGTTGGGTGGGGCACATTTCCATGCAAACAACCTAATCCAAACGTTCCAACTTAATCCCCCTAATATGTCTGCCCCACAAGATTGCATCAAAGAATATGGCTTTTTCTGGGGGACAAAATACATTCAAACTGGCACAACGACAGAGCCCGAGCTGTCTCTTTTGAATCTAGCAGCGCTGAAGTCCTCAAGATTGGCTCACGGTCTGTGAGAAGATGACTGCCTCCCAAACAGAAGAGGCAATTTCAGCTTTTCATGGAGACCTTCAAAGCTGCCTTCAGAAGTTTGATTCAAGTGCTCTCCCTACGTGCCGTAAGAACGCGCCCCTTCACAGGGCACGGGCACACACCTCAGAACGGAGCGAGGCAGTTCACCATGAAAACACAGCAGGTGAAGAATGAAACGTGCACCGGCTCCAGCAGCCGTCGGCCCTGACCATGGCGGCCAGGAAGGGTGCCGGGGGCATGCACGGAGCTGCGTGCACGCTGCACTTCGCTCTGGACGATTCGGGCTGTTTCAGTACAGCAGGAAACGTCCCCAGGCTCAGAGCACATGCCGACTGTGCGACTCATCGCAAACCCGCAGGAGCTGCTTATCAAAGGATCACGGCGCAGTTCTGTGCAGCCAACGTAACCGCCGCCCTGAGCGCGGCACTGAGCTCTGCCCGGGGGGCTGCTGTGAGTGACCCCTGCGGGCTGGAGCAGTGAGCTGCGGGGGGAATGCCCTGCTGTGCCCCGTGAGCAGGGAGGAAAACAGTTTTGAAAATATAGAGCAAATCCGCAACAACTGTTAAAAAAGTGGGGCCATGTGATTTCAGTAATTTCCCATCCGCCGATGGGACGACGGTGTCTGCTCTCCCGGAAGGAAGGCGCCCTTCCGCATCAGGGGGACTGGGGTGTAGCGCAGGGGAAAGGCCTTGCTGACGCGGCAGCACAGCACGGAGGGCAGAGGTGAAGGTGGCCGGGCACAGGGGAGGCTGCCCTCCTGCCCACCCTCGGTCCGCGGCCTGTGGGTGTGGTCAGCGCCACGCCTGGGCTCCTTCCGAGACCAGAGGGCTGCCCGGCCTGGGGCAGAGGAAGCCAAGGTGCCCTCTGACCTTGGGCAGACTCCATGGCCAGCAGGCTGTACGCCGTGTGGGGCCCTGTGTCCTGGGGCCGTCTGGGGCAGGGCGTCCTGCCTCCCTGGACGGCCGGGCCTGTGATCCTCTACCCACTGAACGCGCGGACGGAAACGCCGCCTGCGTGCAGGGGCAGCGTCCTGCATGACCATCCTGCAGAAGGCGCCGGCCTCACTGCCCCAGGCTGCTCTTTGACCCCTTGAGGCCAGGCCCTCCGAGGCCAGGCAGTTCCAACCTCCACCACAAGGCACAGCCCCAGGGAGAGGGTCAGAGTCAGCCCCCGTGGTACTGCCCTTTCCGGAATGTTCCGTCCGCTTCATATCCTGCTGTGCAATGGGACAGACACTGGGTCTCGACGCCCATCTGGTGAGTAAATGTGCTGGTGGATGAGGGGATGGATGTGTCTACTTGCAGGCTCCCCAGGCCCATGTGCGCACGATGAGGAGAGGTACGTGTGGCCCCCCCACCTACCCCCAGAGAAACTGGGGGCCGCATATCCCTTCCTGAAGCGTCTGGGGTCCTGACATGATCTCCAGTGGCCTCTCCTCCCTCCCTCAGTGCCCTGTCTGCCACGTGAGCGCATTTACTCGGACACCCCCACCCTGTGCACCGAGGCCTCCCACCCGGGGCCCGGCGCGGACTCACAGGGTTGCTCCGCATGGCGCCCCCCACGGCTCGCGCTGCCCTGGGGTTGCCTGCCAGGGCCGCTAACTGCTGGTAAGAGACCGTTTCTCCGAACTTCACAACCTTCAGCAGCTTCCACAACACCTGTCTGGTGAAGGAATCTGAAAGGAAGAATACGGAATGACGTTATTTGGACAACTGATACAAACAGCTGCCAGTGCTGGAAAACAGTGGCACAAACAGGCGTTAGACGCCGTTAGAACACGGCCTCCACGGGCCACATGCCACGGGCCCCAGCGGGAGGGTGGGTGGAGCAGGAGGCCGCTGCGAGATTTTAATTTCCCTCCGTCTTCTCCGGCTCCACGTGGACGTGAGTGCGGCACTTCCCCACACGGTGGGCACGTAACCAGCCTGCAGCCTGGGGGCAGCCGGGAAAGCCCCACCTGCCGCCTCCTTCTGAACCTTCTGTGCTGCTGGTTCATTTCAAACCTCGGCCGGGACACAGAGGGCGAAGGAAGCCAGGGGCCACGGCTGGGTTTTGAGTGTCCACAGCCAGCAGCGGGCAGGACCCCAGCGGCTGCCCAGAATGCCAGACTCTGCGCTTTGCGGTTCATTGTAAATAAACGGGGCTGCAAAGATGGAATAACTGTATTCCCATCTTTGTCGACGGGTCACATCAAACTATGTTTGCTCCTTGTCCCACGGCAGGAGCGACTGCGTGAAGGCCCAAGGACGAGCCTCTCCGCTGCTCAGGGTTTTAGGGCCTCCTCCTGTGTGTGGGGCTCGGGAGAGAAACCCAGGCCTCTGAGGGCGTCCAGTGGGAATCAAAGCTCATTGTCTTCCCGAAGGAAACACACGCTCTGGCGTGCTGGGAAGGGACCGCGTGCCCCTTGGCCACGGGCAGGAGATCCCGACGGGGACAACGGAGGGGAAGATGCGTGGCCAGGCGAGAGGCTCCAGCCTACCCATAACCACACGGCGACAAGCGGTGCCAAGCCAGCCAAGCGTAACTTGGTTCTTACAGGAAACACACCCGCACATGGGTGTTAAATACTAAAAATCACTCCTTAACTGAAGGGAATGATAATCACTGGGAAAAAAAATCTGTTTAGTCTTTATTATAATATTAAGCAAATTAAACATCAGCATAATCCAGGTGATACTAGAAAAGGGTCATCAAAGAAATTAACTTTGTTGTTCATTAATTTACATGGATTAGTCGAGGGCAAAAAAGATAGCAAATGTGCTCTAGTTTTTTTACGATATAATTTCAAACTGTACACCGTTCGTGGCAGGAGGGTGACGCTGGGGTTAATCAGACTGATTTGTCCTTTTAATTGCTTTCTATTCAAAGAAAATTCATTAGATAATGTTCTCTTCAAAATTCATGAATCAATTTAACTGAAGAAACCACACTATCAGCTCCGGCTTCATTAGCAGGCGCCGCTGTGTTACTTGCTGATTGCGGGCAGGGCTTCGTGGGCAAACAGACTGTTACCGTGATTTCTTCAGAAAGCGCTTTGCCATCAACGTGTTCGTCGTTATGGTTGCTGTTGTGATGCCCAACTTAGAAAAGAAAAACTGAGCTGGACAGCCTGGTGATACCTAGAGAAAAAGAGATTTCGGGACAGCTGTTTCGGAAAAGAAACAATGAAAGAAGTCTGTGCCACTGTGAGAAGCAGAGGCCGGTTTTCTGCCGTCCCCAGACAGCTGCAAGTTGTCAGTTTTGTTTCCTGCATTTCGACTCTGGGAGAGGACGCTGCCTAGGTGTACAGAGGAGCAGTCGGGACTTTGCCTCAGCCCGTAGGAATAAACCACAGGTCTGTGCACAAACTAAACTGGGCCGTGAACAGTCGGATGAGCCACAGCCTCGCTGCCATGCCCTCCCCTGGGTGCACCTGGAGAGCTGCTCGGACAAATCCTGCACCCTTCCCTCCAGGCGCCAATGTGCTGAGTAAGAACACAGCTACACTTCCATGCAGGGGTGCAGAGTTATCAAACATCTTCAGCTTCACTGTCAATGTTTCATGGGAAACCATTTCTTACCTTCAGCACATGAGGTGACACACGAAGAAATATGGCTCCAATAATGCAACATTTAGCAATCGAGCCCATTATTTTATAAATGCATCTGAAGACTCAGTTTCACCCGGTAGGGAGCCGACGCGTTCATTAGTGTAAGCAGCTCGGAGACGGAGCTATTAAGCGGTCTCTGAGAGCTGTTGTCCTTAACCCCAACACGCTCAAAGCCGGACGGCTGCCCGCTGTGGACGTGGATGCCCGCGTTTTTCACTGTAAAAAGTCCTCCTAGAACGTAGGACAATCGGCTTGCGAGCCCTAGGGCACATCTACATGGAGGCTTCTTGAGCTGCGGTGGCCGCTGATTCCTGGGTGGCTGGACTGGGGGTCGGGGCACCCCAGGGAGGCCACAGCCACACGTCCTCCTGCTCCGCTGGGCTCTGTCCACAGGTGCTGTGACCCAGGGCTGCGAGGCGCGGCCCCTGCACCCACGTTCTAGATGTCCTTCCTCTCCCCGCTCCCTCCCCAGTTTTCCTCCCTGTTCTGGGCCCCGGGAACCTCAGGCTTCGATGGTGCCAGGATGGGCCCTGCTGGAGGACGGCCTGTTCTCAGGGCCCTTCTCTAAGGACGTCGCATTCTCCTCTCGGCCTGGGTGGCAGCTTGAACCCACCAGAACTGCCTCGTCCCACCACGGCTGTTTCGTAAATGGCGCCACTTTCCAACAAGAGCCCTGGAGAGAAGCGCGCCTGCGGGGAAGGCGGCGGAGGTCTTCAGGCCTCGCCCGAGGACCCGACCCCACTACCAGTTACTAGGAGCCAGGACCACTTTCCAGGGCCGGCCCCACCTGCTCGGGGACGAGCGGCCCCTGCTCCCAGCTCCGTCTCCTCCGTGGCGGGGCAGCTCCCGGAGCACACGCTGTGCACTGATGGCTGGGAGGGTCCAGGGGCTCCGACCCCCAAGAACGTCTCCCCCGAGGGGTGTGCTGCCTGGGTCCCCCACACTGAACCCTCTGCCCACGGTCATCTCCCACCCACCTAGGGGTGCTCCTCCCACCCCCAGACCTGTGCCCGCTTGCTGGCCCCCTTGGGGCCTGTGCAGCCCTCCCGGCTTCTCCTACGGCAGCCACCAGGCCCCTGCCGCCCCACCTCCCCCAGACCCCCTGGCTCCCCTGGGTGTGCTGCCCCCTGGCCTGGGTGCCCTCCCTGCGGCTTCCTCCCAGCCGGAGCCCACCCTTTCCCACTGGTGGCTACTCCTCGGGTCTCCCTCCAAGCCACGTGCCGTAACGGGTTCACTCCTCTCTGCTCCCGCTGAGGCAGGCCCTGAGGCCACCGCTCCTGGACTGGCTTCCTCTCTCCCCTCTGTCCCTGAGGACCGTCCCCCGGCCGGGGGGAGAGAAGCACACGCGTGGCCCCCGCGTGCAGCGTCTGAGCAGGGGTCTGTCTGAGGAGGACACGTCACACGAGTGCCCGTGGCCTCCACACCGTCCTCTAGTCTAACGTCTACTTGTGATCCTGTCTTGGTGACGATTTCACCGCCACCCTCACACGACATCCACGTCAGCCTCATTTCCACGTGAACGGCCCACCCGGCCTGGTACTCGGACCTGGGGCTTTCAGCGGAGCTGCCCGTGGGTTCTCACGAGGGCCCGGGGAGAAGGCACCAGGCCCAGGTCTACACAAAGAGCAGGGGGCTCGGAGAGGTTTGGGCACGCCCTGGGTGGCACAGCCCCTGGAGCGCCCGGATGCCCAGCTCTGCTCCCGACGGCCATGCTGCACGTTCTCCCATCAGCACTTTAAATCCATGATCTACACATCACTGTCTCAACAAAGCGGCTTCCTGGGCTCCAGGCAGTTTCCAATGGCCAACCCTTGTCTTGGCAGTTAAGGAGCTCTGAACCCCAGAAGACTGAGGGCCCCTGGAGCAGGAGGGACCTGCACCCCAGGGGCTGGGCACAGGGGGTGGGCCGGGGGCTGGCGCAGGGCTGGAGGCATCGGAGTAAGGGATAGGGTCCCAGAAGGCAGGCACCCCTGGGAAGGGAGGGCTGGGTGGGGTCGAGGCACTAGCTTCCAGAGTGGGGGGACAGCTGGGGTGGGTTCAGACTGGGGGGCAGAAGGCGGGCACAGACCCACGCTGCCCCCTCACTGCAGCCCACCTGCCTCTGTCCCCTGTCTGAGCCCTCCCCTGCCTTCCGACCCCCTTTCCTGAGAATTCCAGGGCTGGCCTCGGCTCAGCTGCGAGGTCACTGACCACTGTCCCTGCCTTCCCAGCGTCCCTGGCCTTGGTGTCTCAAGCATTAACCCCGCCGATCTGGACCTAAGACTGCCTGGCCATCAAAGCAGCCGAGAGACATGTTCCGGGGTGAAGCTGGGAGGGAAAACAACAGACAGAGGGAAATGGAGTCGGCACACGCCACTCTGCTTCTCCCATGGCATGTGGAAGTCTGGGCAGGACGCAGAGAGCAGCTATTTGTGAACAGTGAAAAGTAAATAGCAGCAGGTGGACTGGGGAGAGGACAAGAATTCAAGATGACAAATGTGTGTGCGGGTTTTCCCTCCGGTGTCCCCAGCCTGAGACCTGGAAGGGCTGCAGGTCTAATTCCACGTTTTTTTTGTTTGATTCCTGACCTCCGCACCTCGGCCAGCCCCCAAGCAACCCTGTGGTGGCAGCGGGGGCGACGGGGGCCGTGGGAGCTTCCCACTCTACCAGGAGAACGTTATTCTCTGATGGGAGGCAATGCAGGCCCAAGAGCTGGGGCATCCCCTCCTGCTTTCCCTGCCCCGCTCAGCTGCTCGGCCCTGGTTTTCTGGCCAGAGGACTTGAAGGAGAGCTTCAAGAAGCAGAGAGCATCAGGAGGAGTGTGGGAAAGCAAACCCCAGAAGCTGTCAATCAACTCCTGACCCACCTCTGAATCACACGCGTATGGAGCTGCCCCTAAAGCAAAGACTTCGAGAACTGCCTGCGAGGGTCAGGGCAGCCCCAGGCCCAGACTGACTTTGGGGTGAGTCCTGTGAAGGGTTTGGAAATGGAGCTGACATTGAATCCCCACCATAAAAGGCTGTGCTGAACTCATGGACCGAACCCAAACAGGTGGATGGCCTGCCAAACTAAAAATATCAGT
>PVKY010010302.1:0-12734 GCA_004027775.1 Bradypus variegatus
TTTAATAGAATTAAGCAATATTTCATGAAGAATTACAGATTCTCTGTGCTTATAGTCTTAAGTAACAATAAATATAAATGACATGAAATAAAATGTAAGAAAAGCATATGACTTTTAATAATTAAGTGTTTCAATTTTTACTGAAGTCAACTACTAGCTAAATATTAAATTAGTAACCAAATATGTGTAATGAAAAATTATAACTATTTGCACAAATTGGTACATTAAGACAGCAGCAGTGAGAAACAAAGGATTTTTACATTAGCAAACTCTTTCATATCCCCAACTCTGTCACTGCATCTTTACTTACACAAGGAACTAGAAGTTTTGACTAGAAATTTCTTTCCATTCTTGGTAATTGATTTGAATAGGAAGAACTATGAAAGAGATGCAAGGTTTCGGATTAAAAACAAATCTTCATTAAAAATTAGTTTGCCTTGATTATTTTAAAGACAAAATCCCATTAAATAAGTATGGGCACTAAAGATGTCTTTGGTTGTTCCCCAACTAAGAAAGCTGATAACCAGAAAAGCAGGATCCGTTCAGAACCCTCCTTGCCAATTTAGAAATAACAGGAATGTGCACAGACACACTCATACAAAATGTCTTCAGTGTATCTCTCCCTCTTACTCTCACCTTATTTTCAAAAACCTTTTATTAATTAAGTCATATAATATACATATATATGTATATATATATATTTATGGAGTAGAGAAGACTGAGGATTACATAAAGACCTTTTGCTTTGATATAAAACTGATGTTTCCTTACAAGCATATTCATGTTATGTTTTAAGATAGACTCCTTGTTTTGTTCTTCTTAGACTACAGGTTGAAAAAACTAAGACACAAAGGAGTAAAGTTATTAGCTTGAGGTCAAAAAAGCAGCACTGATGCTAAAAATAAAATCAGTCTCCTGACTTCCAATGTATATACTTTATCCCCTTTAGGTCACAATGCTTCAATGTAATATCCAACTTTAAAGAAAAAACTTAAACCATTACTGTTCAGTGGGGACTATTTTTTAGACTGAAGGTTCACCACAAGACATAATAAGTCCAATGAGTGATATTTTAATATTTTAACCATGCCCCTAACCATTGTTATGTTCATTCTTCACCATGATCAACTCCATAAGAGCAAGAGGTCTATTGATTTCCATGTAATACAAGAAAACATTACATTTGCTTAATTGTTAAACAGTGAGGACATTACAAGAAATCAAGGCTCTATTTAATGCTGCAAGCAGCAGAGAATTACAGAGATCAATAGTGTAGTTTGTCAAAGATGTTCTCCAAGGAGACTTACCTATCGCCATATGGACAAGAAGTCACACTGACTGGTAGCTATTGAAAAACAGGTAAGCAGAGTCAGCAGGACAAATTATCAGAAATCAAACAGGCCAGTGTGAAAAGAGGTGCAACTCTACTGAAAAGCTGTATTTATAGTCTGGTAATTAAAAACTATTTTATCAGCCTTATGCTGGGACCAAACCTTTATAGCAAGTATTGACAAGACCAGCAGCAATGAATGAGCAGTATTTGACTTAAAACTTATGAGCTATAGTTATTTAACTTTGTCCATTACAGAGGAAATCAGTTCTAGCCTTCCTTGCAAAATGCTAATAGTCAGTTGTATTATTAATGAAGCTTAATGTAACACTATCTCCTTTGAGTAAGCAATTGATTTAACTAGTGTCAAGTATATTCTTCTGGACTAAATATATTGGCATAAGTACTTCTTTGATTAAAGTGTTATTTAGAATTGCTTTTAGACAAGTGAACACTACATATATTTGAAGAACAGTTCACTCTATGTAGCTCATTTAAAATGCCTACCTTCAAGGAAGCCAGTTTGTATAACTTCACTGTTCTGGTGCTTTCACCTCACTCCTACACACTTTCTTTGCTGACTTCCCAGGAATATGCACCCAAATGTTTAGACTGAATTTTATAAGAAATTTTGTTACAAAAATGTATAAGTGTTGCAGTGTATTCGCAACACATTAAAATGATATATAATGTATGTTTGTATTTATGGGAGAGATCATAAATCTTAAACACACTTTGGTTTAGAAATTGAATAGTTCACTTAGTTCTTCCTAAATTACTCCAAATTTCTGAAATTCACCATTCATCTGGGTATTTTGTAACTACCCCCAAGGATAAATTTTTTAAGTGGTTTTGCTTTCAAAAAATGCAATTAACTTAATAAAATCCTAATGCAAAACTAGCATAAGTTCTTAAAAAATTTCAGCCGGCTCTCCATATTCTATAAATCTGTGAATATGTACCATTTCAACTAAATGCTTATATTAACAGTTACCAAATTTATCTTTTTGAGTCTTTCTAGAAGATCTTAATTATTCTTACAGCTTCATCAGCATTGTATTTTAACTTAATTCTTAATTTCATTCATCTTGCTGCATTTACACTAACCACTGAAATACTATTGCATTAAAAATAGTATTGTATTATATTCCTTAAGCAACAAGAAGTTTCAACCTTACACCCTGACCCCAGGGTAAATGGCACAAGGGCTTTAAAACATTCCCATTTAAAACCCTGGCAGCTGAATGGTCTCTATTTCAGATTGCAATCAGAGTATTTATCAATTTTGAATTTACCAATGATGTAATATTATTTCTACCATATTCCCGACTATCTGCTACTTCTTTTATCTATGTTATATGAAGGACTTTTCCCCTTCTTTTTTGTTTGGGCCTCTATATTTCTCTTTAAATAGTTGATTTAAATTGTTAATACCTAACTATGGAATCAATACACATTATAATTATTTTTTATCTGTAATTTAACCTAGCTCTAGGGAAAAAATGAGTGTGAAGCTTCATGTGTTTGTAGTTCCCAATAGCTGAACAGAGTGTGCAATATATAACAAGGTATGAAAAGCTTCACCTCTTGAGGGCAATGATTCATCTTAAAGAACCAGACACTGTAGAAAGAAAAAGGTGTTTGCAAAAGTTTTATTTTAAAGGATCAAAAATAAATATTGCATATATATACAAGAGAAAGTCCACTGGTATTTATGTTCTCCGATGCACAATTTCAATACATAGCACCTTCATCTTCTTTATTTAGAAAATAGATTGTTATTGGTCCATAACTGGTATGCACAGTCTCTGTGACTCTGGCAAATAACCAGGAACCAAGTCCATATAATAATGTTGGCATACCTAGAAAGTAAATTAATCTGTTATTTATAAACATCCTTACTTAATAATCAGGCATCCATATATTTGTTATGGTACAAATCATACAATACACTTCAGCAATGCCAAAAAATTGTAGTTATAAAAATTATAAAAATACTACTCAACACAGACTCCATGATTATTTAAAAGCTCACTTTCATCTATGTTTGTGGAACTTGGTGACCAATGTCACAGATTTGTAAAACTATAGATAAGGCTGGTATATATTTTAATTCAAAGCACTTGACAAGCACTAATTTATTACCTTCAAATAACTGTAATGTCATACTCTTTTCACAAATATGCAAACAGATAAATATTCATTAGTTTAGTTGTACATGCTCCTGATTATTAGCCTTGAGCTTAAATTACTAGGTCAATGTTACCTTTAGGTTAGACACTAACATTGATAGCTAAAGTGGTTTTTGTATAACTTAAAATAAACTGGATCAAATAATTGCCTTTTAAAACCTAAGGTTAAATTTAACTAGAAGGAAGATTTCAGTTTAATAACAGGCATGGGAAAGAAACACTCATTAGTATTTTATAACTGATTCAACAATAATGTAATTTCAATCTTTTTGGTGTAGGTATATAGACTCCAGCAGTGTGTTTCTTCTTTGGAATATTTCCATTTGATAAGATTTTGCTGTTACATTTTTAATTAGTTGCCAATTGTGATACATGAAACTAAATACATACTACCCAGAGACAGGCATTAAACACACTTTTATGCATTTGATACTGCATTGGACACAGAACAAATTTACACAATTCTTATCTTTCTTAAGGAAAGATATTTTAAAAACATGCACAGCACACAACTCCATAGCATTTGTTATTGTGTGCTCTACACAAGCAATACTTGTATTGCTTCCATCTGAGTGCTGAGCAGAAAGCAATAATTTAAAAGGAAAACTGTACATTTGGAAAATCTCTTTCTAATTAATAGGGAAACCAATATATGATCAGAACTAATTGCATTGCTAAATATTTTTGTTTTTCTGTAAGAACATATTTTCTGTGTTATTGTTCTTTTTGAGTGTGTTGGACTCTTTGAATGTATTCCCTGAAGCTCCATTCCAGTCACTGTGATGCCAGAGATTAATCAGGAGAAGCATCACTAGCTGGCAAGAGAAGAGGGACAAAGTGCTCATTCAGGCTCCCACCTCTCTATTTTTAGGAATATACTAGGTCACAGTTTATCACTATCACAGATTCCCTGGAACCTGAACTACCTAGGAAACCTTTTACAGTATACAGCCTTCTTTGCCCTGCTAATACTCAAAAGAATCTCAAAATGCCCCAACAGAATGTCACAAACCCCCCACAAAAACTAGAATGGTAAAGCTATTTATAAATCATTTAATGGGAAAGGAAAAAAGTCAAGTGGGGGAGGTTGGAGAGGGACAGTCAAGAGAAGAACAAGACAGGCAGAAGAGGTGAGGGAGGAGTTAGAGGGACCAGTTAGTTGCAATAAAAATAGGCATTTAAAATATAGTATCACAACTCCAAAAGCTGAAAAATCAATGGAAGAAAAAAACAGGCTCCATAAGCAATTACTACTTTTCTAAACATACTGAGTATAAAATATATAAATTATACCTTTTAAAACCAATCTAAGGACATAAATTTAAGGAATGGCTGATGACAATGATAATTTTGTTTGTTTTGCAGTATTTATTCCAGTGTTCAGTTAAAATATTGAAGCTTTAAAAATTCATACTTTTGAAAAATCACACAAATAATATTTTTTCAGCTAAAATAGAAGACTAATAACTTAATAACCACATTATCTCTTATTAAGAAATAACTAGGAATCATTATAGCAATGCTGTTTGAGAGTGGCTTGAGTTATGATATAGGAGTTGGAAATTCTATATTCCTTTTTTTCCCTGCCATCTTTTTAATTAATGCAGGCTAATAAACTAAATGGGAATATTTGTCCCCCATATAATTTCTACATTAAAAAAAATCTTTTATCTGTAGTTCATATGCATTAAAGTCTATAAAATCCCATGAAAAATTAAATTTTTCCTAGACTGAAAGAAACATATCATAACATCAAAATGAATTTGAAAGTCAATTCTTTGCATAATAATTCATTTTGAGTCAGCTGAACAGTAGGTAAACCACTGTAAAATTAAGCACTTAAAAAAAATTAGAACTTCTTAGCAAGTCTCCGATTACCCATTCATTCCAATCTTAAGTTGCTTTTCTTAAATCTCAATCTACTTCCCAGCAGGATACCCAGTCTGATAAACTATCAGTAAAATGTCAGCTTCTGTTGAAGGGAAGGTGGGAGAAAGGGAACAAATGGGTAAAACAGAAATCTTTATTTACAAAATGGAAAAATGAAGAATTACTCCAATAATTACTAATTTAGAAGGGAAGAAGAAAAATAAAATCTGAAGTATTCTTATTAATGGAATACATACTTGCTGATCCAGAGGGACAATTGTGTATCACAGAATATGAAAGGATTCTATCATCTCATTCACATCCTCTACCTTCAGACAAAAATAAACAGTTCCAAATTGGTCAAGACACCATTCTTTAAAAAGTCCAGAAAAAAAAAATCCCTTTATCAATATAAGCCAATTTGAATTAAAGTATGCATGAACAGGAAGTTCTCCTTTTTGTTAAACTTAAAACCTTTATTCCCATTTAAGCAGGATTTTTAGAATTTCCAAAGGCATACTTACCATAAAGACTATTAAATCTCTCTTCAACGTTCTCTTCCACTCCCCCCCCCCAAAAAAAAAACAAAAAACTACAACTGCTGGTTCAGAGTAGCCTATTTTTTTTATAAGATTTCTTAATATCTTTATTTTAAAGAGAAACCCCCCTAATCATTAAGATGTTCTTAAAGTATTAGGTTTTAAATGATGACAACTTTTTTAAAAAACATGTTCAGCTCAGGGTTTACCTATAACTCTCTCGTTATCCTCCTTAACTAGTCTTAGATTTGGGAAGAATGATTCTTTCTGCTTCTGAAAATGCTAACATAAACTTGTTCTTCTTGAATCTAGTCACTCCAGCCTGGACAAATAATTTTCAATTGTATTTTCTTAATCACTTCACCCCTCAATTTCTTATCAATCTCAAAATTAGTGGGCATGGTCTATGCAGTCCATCAGCCAAATAACAACAGATATATTTTTAAAGGATTACATATTGCTACATAATCTTCTCCATATGGGACTGATCCCAGGAAAGTCCCGACAGAGCAATGGCTCAGAAACCTCATGACTGACATATGTGTTGCTATAAACAAAAATACACATACTATATTTAAATTTAATGAGCTATCAGATTATACAACAATACTAGTACAGCTGCATAGGGGCTTAACTTTAATTCTGGTTTTTAAAACCTGGTTGTGTAACACGCTCCAGCTCCCATGTCTAGATTTTAGATTACTGAAATCTAAATTAATGTGATATCAGCTATTACTAGGTTCAAAGCAACTTGAGGTTTCTGTATTTTTCACCAACCTATAAAAGATACCCCATGTCAATGTTCATGCCTCCTCTGTTATTACACCAAAATGAAATACCCATCAAGAGTAAATATTCTCAGAATCAAAATACATACTAACATTGTATGAAACCACACAAATATTAAAAAGGCAGAGCCTAGCATTGGAAGAACCTAATACGTCTGGTGAAAATCTTTAGAGCTTTTAGTAAAAGTGTACTTGCTGGGATTTCATAAAAAGAAAACAAAGAAATTTTTAAAGTAGTTCCATTTTGTAAATATAAACCCACCCACAAAGTGATGTCCATGGGAACGAATCCTGCCATGCTACAATACACTTCTTAACTTCAGAGCCACTTTACAGTGGGGATGTTTCCTTGCAATCTCCTTGCTCCCCCAGGTAGGGTTCCTTCTCAGTTAACAGTGGCCGGAAGTGAGAGTAGAACGCCCCTTCCCCCGAGGTGATGCAAGGCGGTCCCTCAGTACAGGCCTGGATAAACCAGTTTGGGGGAAAAGCCAGCTCAGTAGCCAACAATCAGATCTTGGCAAGCCTCTAGTGGGTGGAGACTACAAAAGACCCAAGTCAAAGCCGGGTCTCAAGAAGCCTGCAGTGGGAGTGGGGACCGGGGAAGCGGTGTCTGGGAACCCAACGGCACCATGCGAAGTGTGGCGAGCGAGTGCGCCGCGGGCGAGCCTGCGCGGGGCCGGGACGCGGCCACCCCGCGCGGACGTTGCCGACCTTGGCCGGGGTTTCGGCTCTGTGAGATCACACTTGTCAGAGTGCTGTGTAAACCGTGGGGTGTTACTCGATGAGCCGCGGGCCTCACGGCGGGCCTTGTTTCACCGGGTCGGCGCGGCCCTCGAAACCGCGCGGGGCACTGGCCCGGGCCACTCACCGAGGTTGACGGCCTTGAGCGCTGTGAAGAAGCGGTTTTGCTGGGCCAGGTCCTGCCAGGGGGCCTTGGAGCAGTGGTACTTGATGAAGGGGAAGCAGCCGGTGCGCAGGACATGGTAGTTGGCGCCCTGCACCGGCCAGTTGAAATGCGAAAGGCCGAACTGGTCGTTGAGGACGGCGCTGTAGGGCACGCAGAAGGAGGTCCAGTGAGGCAGCCGCCGCTGCTGCAGATGCCGTGTCAGCACCTCCGAGGCGCGGGGCTTCGGGCCCGAGGCGGAGCCTGAGGCCCAGGGGCCGCACAGGAGCAGCCGGAGCGCGGCCTCATGGGCCTTCCGCAAGGCCTCCATGCCGGCCTGGCCGGTGTTCCCCTCCACGCAGCCAACCCAAGCAGGACAGCTCGTGCCCGCGGCCGCTGCGGGGACGCGCGCCGCTGAAGGCGGGGCTGCGGGCGCCCGAGCGCGCCCGACCCCTGGAGCTAGCGTCGGGAACGCCCAGCGGGCCCCGCGCGAGTGCGCGAGAGCCCCCGGGGCGCGGCGGCGCGTGCGCACAGAGGTCTCGTGGAATCCGTGAAAGAGTGACCAGCGCCGGGATGAGGGGCTTCGGCGCGAACCGAGATAGTTACATTGCCACATATTATCTCGTATGCTCATTAGTAACCCTGGGGCTGGGGAGGGATTCAGGGAAGTCGTATCAGATTAGGTATGAGGAAAAGGTTTAAAAGTTACATAACTTTTAACAACCCCAGTGATTGGCAGAACACATTCCCAAGTGTGTTTTCAAACTCTGGGCTCAAATGAAGCCCATAATCGGTGGTGTCCAGAATACACTTGAGGTGTCCTCAGAAAAGTGCACAGGTTAGAGTGAGTTAAAAGCCAAGGCTCCAGATTTGCAGTGGCTCGTGAGGTCGGGGAGTACTTTTGTGTTTAGATCTTCGCTGTCATGTTGACTGTTCAAAATGTGTCCTGGATATTGCAAAATAAAAAGTTAATTAAATATATATATCTATAAATACATACATAAATAAAATGCTGTATGTAGAAAGCACTGTATGTAAATAATTTCTTTATGTGTAAGAACCATATAAAAATTACTATTATTGTGGTTGAAACCCCAATGGATGTAGGATAGTGTGTTATATTCTCTGATTTGTATTGATTGATTCAACAGATACTTATTGAGCACCCACTGCCATATGCCAAATCTTGGGAGATCTGTAGCCATACAAAGAATTTGAACCTTACTTTATAGGATTCCCTATTAGATAGATATTTTTAAAACGTTTTAGGTGGAGAGATGATGTGGTTAGATTTGCAGAAGGAAGGTTAGAGGGAGGCTAAAACCACAGGCAGGGAAGTGATTTAGTACTGCACTTTTCAAATTAAAAAAAAATAGCATAGGAGTCCTTTCTGAAACAAAATCTCTTTCAAAACAGACCCCAATATATAAAATAGATTAAAACTTCTGTTTTGTCACTAAAGTTTATTACAACTTCACGTTTTAAGCATTAACATTATAGGTAAATAAAAAAACAAAACTATGAAGTTGGGTTACTGTTTTGTAGGTTTTTGTTTTGTTTTATTCTTAGCGGAACAGAATTTGTTGGAAGGAAATTGGGTAGCTAAAATAATAAAGAGGAAGTCTGGAGAACCAGGCTCAGAAAATGGGCAGAAACTAAGGGAACCAGGGCAGCAAAGATGCAGACAAGCCCAACAGGACTAGTTCAGTTAGGACGCCCTGGCTGGCCCCATGGCCACCAGACCCCTGACCCTTTGGTTTTATGCTTGCAAAATTTTGAAGTGGGGTTTATGGACAACAGTTGCAGTTATAACAGCCTCAACATCCAGTTTATTTCTGTAACTTTTGTTTTGGTTGAACACTATGCAAAAAATCCCAATCCCTCCAGAGAAAGAGCTACAAATAAGAATGATTTTTAAATTTCTAAATGATTCACCTTGAGATCTGGGCAAGCACTTCAATTACAAAGATGGTAGCAGGAGATTAATTCTGAGTTCTTCAGTAAAATGAACTAATCTCAAGTTAATGTGTAGCCAGTTTACAAAACGTTAAATTAGGGCATCTATCACGTTGAAATGGTATTATTTAAAGTATATTTCTTTAATGAATTTGAATCAACATCTATTGAATACCTGAAGAATGCCTGAGGAACCCTAGATTCTGTGGCATATAAGATTTTTAAAACCACCAATATAGAGAACAACATATTTAGATTGGGTTCACTGCATTCTCTCCATCGTGAAGTCTTGGAGAAAAGTCTAGTGAACTGAAGCACTTCTGCTGGAAACTGCCCTCTTGGAAGTCAACAAAGTTAAAACCTCATCAGTGCTAAGTATTTTCTCTAACCCAAAGCTCTCCATCTGTCTTCCTCTCTTTGCCATAGCAAAGTAGGAAGTTCCTCCAAAGAGAGCTGAAAAATGGATCACTCTTAGGCATTCAAGGGTGTTTGAATTAAATATTACCCCCCCTAAAGATACAGAGATGGAGAATATGACATCTGGATACATCTTCTGACATTGAGATTATTTTGTACTATTTTTGTACTTGAAATTATACAATTTCTCAAAAAAAACCCACCTTAGATCAGATGCTTGATTTTCTTTTCAGTTCTAACACTTGATGGCCATAAAACAAAGGGCTTAGTGATATTTTGCAGTTTGCATTCAAAAACCTTGACAAGCTTCTTAAAAATCCAAAACCTTGTCTAGTAATTTAGAATTAAATGTATTAAATACATGAATACCCAGTTTTCCACAAGACAGAAATGTCATATTCTTTAGAGAGAACCCCTTAAAATAACTATAGAGTGATACTGTGTACAGTGTTTAGAATGTGCATGAATACTTCATGATGTTCTCAGAAGAGAGGGACTTAGCCTTCTTGTTTCTGTTTTAAAGGCACCTAGGACATTGTTCATCTTCAGAACATGTTAAATATGAGTTCTATGAAATCGATGAATCGAACCATATTAAACTTAAGAACTTCTGGTCATTAAAAGACACTATTAAGAGAATGAAAAGGTAGCCCACAGAATGGGTGAAGTATTTGCAATACATATGTCTGACAAAGCACTTGGTATCTAGAATACATGGCCACAAGTCAGTAAGAAAAACACAATTCAGTAGAAAAGTGGACAAAAGATTTGAACAGACACTTCACAAAGGAGAACACCCAGATGTCCAAAAAGATGTGAAAAGTTGCTTAATTTCAGTAATCATATGAGAAATGAAAATTAAAACCACAATGCAATATCACTACACATCAACCAGAATGGCTAAAATAGCAAAGACAAAAAATATTAAGTGTTGGTGAGGATATGGAGCGTTTAGAATTCTTATACACTGCCAGTGGGGGGTGTACATACTACAACCACTTTGGAAAAATTTTGGCAGGATATGTTGCAGCTGAATAAATGCATACCTGATGACTAGCCATTCCGCTCCTAGAAAAAGACCAACAGATTGTGTGCATATGCTTTCCAAAAGACATGTACTAGAATATTCATAGCAGCATTATTCATATTTGTAAAACTCAAACCTGGAAAATACCCAAATACTTATCGATAGGAGAATGGATAGATAAATTGTAGTACACGTAGTATATTATCTTATATTTCACATGGTGGAATACTACTCAGTAATGAGAAGGAAATGAATTATGATCCACATGCATGAATCTCATAAACATGTGGTACAGTGAAAGAAGCCAGACATCAAAAGAATATTTATTGTATCATTCTATTTATATAAAGTATAAAAATGGACAAAAGCTCATCTATGCTGAGAGCAGTCAGGATAGCGATGACTCTTAGCAGAACAGGGGGAGCCAGAAGCTACAAAGGAGTGTGAGGGTTTTTCTGGAGGACTGGGATTATTCTCTTTCTCTCCCTCAGATCTGGTTTTATGGGTATATTCAGTTTGTGAAAATTCTTTGACTTGAACATGTATATGTGCACTTTTCCATATGTATATTTTATTTTTGAAAAGTTGGAAAAGACAAAATGAGTTCTACAAAGTAATATGTATCCTATCATTAGTGTTTATTGTCTCCAAAGAGAATAGCTCATAGCAAATATGACCCTGACCTGATCTTGTACATCTATTGAATATTTATTCTCATGTTGTTTTTACAAACTTACTGTGAGATCCTGATTTACTCACATATTTCTAATAGTGTGATTTAAAACAAGTAGGGTTGGCATCTAGATTCCAATTCACTGTCATTCTTAGAGGGAGAATTATAGGAAAACTACTGGGTGTGTATGTCAGCATGTTGGGAAAAGGTAAAAGTATTAGAGAAAAGGGTTTTAAATATTTTCATTTAGGTTTGGGGCTTAAGGACTTTTGGTTCAAAGAAACAAGGATCATGGAGATGCTGTTGCCCCTTTTTATATCCCAGAATGTTTTGAAACTTAAAAACAGGTATGCAAAGGAGCCACCGACCCAGGTCTCCTAGGAACTCAAACCTGCTTAATGGCTCAATGTCCTCTAAGCCAAACTCAGCACCAGAAGAGGGGGCGAGAGTGACCCCCCCCATTGTGTGAATGTTCCTTGGTGCTTCCCACTTCCTTCAGTGGCAAATGCTGCTTGCTGTTCCATCCCTGTATCCTTAGGTCTGCCTTGGCAAGGATAATGCACATTAGCTTTAAGCAAAATTATCCTCATGGAAGTACTGAATTATGACAGAAGTCATTAGGAAGAGAAGGGACTGCTGTATTCTTATCTAGATCTTCTTCAGTCCTTCTGTGGAACTAACCCACTGATGTTCTAAAAGCCCGGAGGGAGTCTGTTGGCAGCTGGAGCTGCTGTTACAACGCAGAGTGTGGTGAGAATTACTTTTATATAATATTTTGCAAGTTCAAATAGAGGCTACAGGCAGAGACCTCATCCAAAAGCACCTTGTGTCTGAACTATGCTCATGGTCTGCCCCCACTGGAATGTAAACTTCGTAAGGGTAGGGATTTATGTCTGTTTTGGTAATGTTTTAATTCCAGCACCTGGGATGGTACTGGATGCATAGTAGGCACCCCACTTGTTGAATGATTGAAGGAAAAGGAAAAGTAGGTCAAGTGAAGATATTTAGTGTGTCTGAGGGATGTTGAAGAAAGGAAATTACAATATGTAGGGTAAGCATT
>PVKY010010303.1:0-12725 GCA_004027775.1 Bradypus variegatus
TGCTGTGACGTTGGCTCGAGGCTTTTAATGGATACCCTTTATCAAATTGAAGAATTTCTTTTTCTTCCTAGTTTTCTGAGAGTTTTATCATGAATTCATGTCACAATTTGTAAAATGCTTTTTTTGTACCTATTGGGATGATGATATTGTTTTTCTTCATTAAATTGTTGATGTGGTGAGTCACTGGTTTTTCAAATGTTGAAACTATATTCCTAGGATAAACCCCAGTTGATCATGATGTATAATCCTTGTTATAGATTGCTAGGAGAGTTTGTATCTTTCAAAGAATATGTCTATTTTATCTAAGTTGTTGTATATATTGGCATAAAGTTGTTCATAGTCTGTTATTATTTTACTATCTGTAGGATCTATAGTAATACCCCCCTTTCCTTCCTGATATTGGTGATTTATCTTTTCTTTTCTTGATTATTCTACCTTAGCATTTATCACTGCTGTTTATCTTTTATAAGGAATCAGCTCTTGGGTTTATCGATTTTCTGTATGGTGTCCATTTTCTATTTGTTGATTTTGGCTCTTATTTTTATTTTCTTCTACCTGCTTTAGATTCACTTTGCTCTTTCTCTAGCTTCTGCTCTAGATTGAATGGAATCTTAGAGATCTTTAGACTTTATACCTTTCATTTCTAACATAAGCATTTAAAGCTACAAATTTTTCTAAGCACTTCCTTGCCTGCATACCACAAATTTTGGTATGTTGTACTTTTGTTATTGTTTAGTTTGAAATATCTTTTTTATTTAATGGATATTTTAGACTTACATAATTTCCAAATATTTGGGTTTTCTGGATATCTTGTTGTTTCTAATTAATTTGATTGTGGCCATAAAGCATACTCTGTATTTTTTCTTTCCTTTTAAATTATTGAGACTTGTCTTATGGCCCAGGATAGAGTATATCTTGGTGAAAAGATCTGTATTATTCTATAAGTGTTACGTGTATTATTCTATATGTGTTATGTTATATAAATATCAATTCAGTCAAAATGATTAATAATGTCATTTAGATGCTCTGTATCTTAACTGATTTTTTAATCCAGTTGTATCAGTTCCTGGGAGATGGGTATTAAAATCTGCCATTATGATTGCCAAATTACCTATTTCTCCTTTTTAATTACATTAATTTTTCTTTATGTTTTTTTATTTTGTAAATTCAATTTTATTGAAATGTATTCACATACCATACAATCATCCATGGTATACAATCAACTGTTCACAGTATGATCATATATATATAGTTATGTATTCATCACCACAATCTTTTTCTGAACATTTTCCTTACATCAGAAAGGATCAGAATAAGAATAAAAAACAAAAGTGACAAAAAGAACACCCAAACCATACCCCAATCCCACCCTATTTGTCATTTAGTTTTTATCCCCATTTTTCTACTCATCCATCCATACACTACATAAAGGGGGTGTGATCTACAAGGTTTTCACAATCATACTATTACCCCATGTAATCTACATTATTATATAATCATCTTCAGGAGTCCAGACTGCTAGGTTGGAGTTCGGAAGTTTCAGGTATTTACTTCTAGCCATTCCAATACATTAAAACCTAAGAGATGTTATCTATATAGTGCATAAGAATGTCCACCAGAGTGACTCTTGACTCCATTTGAAGTCTCTCAGCCACTGAATCTATTTCGTCTCATTTTGCATCCCCCTTTTGGACAAGAAGATACTCTCAGTCCCACAGTGCTGGGTCCAGATTCATCCCCAGGAGTCATATCCTGCATTGCCAGGGAGATTTACACCCCTGGGGGTCAGGTCCCACGTAGGCGGGAGGGCAGTGAGTTCACCTGTTGAGGTGACTCAGAGAGAGAGGGCCACATCTGAGCAACAAAGAGATACTCGGGGAGACTCTTAGGCACAGTTATATGAAAGTTTAGCCTCTCCTTTGCAGTAACGAGCTTCATAAGGGCAAGTCCCATGATCGAGGGCTCAGCACATCAAACTGCCAGTCCCAATGTTTGTGACAACATCAACACCAATCCAGGTGAGGAAGTCCAATACTTCTGCACCTTCCCCCAGCTCCTCGGGGCTAGGTGGGTGGGTGGGGAGGCTGTAAATATATTTTTTATTATCTGCCCAAATTACTTTGGGATGTGTCACTATTTCACTCTAGCCTATACTAACCTGCCGTATCTCACTTCCTATTCAAAGTTCCATGTAATTGTGTTTGAACAAACCGACTGTAGAGTTGTACTGTTTAGAAAATATAGATCCTGTACCAAATAGACATCTCTTCCCTTGGTTTCATATCTTCATGTATTTTGAGGCTCTGTTATTATGCACACACATTTAGGACCATTTTGCCCTCTTGATGGATTGTTCCTTTTATCATCATGAAATGTCCCTTTTAATTTCTGTTAATACAGTTTATCTTGAAATTTATTTTGTCTGATATTTAATATAGCCACTCCTGCTTCCTGTGCTTATTGTTTGCATGGTACATCTTTTTCCATTCTTTTACTTTAAACCTGTCTGTTTTATTATACTGCCAATGGGTCTTTCATAGTCCACATATAGTTAGGTCTTGCTTTTCTTAATCTACTCAGATAATGTCTGCCTTTTAATTGGAGTATTTAAGCCATTAATGTTTAAAGTAGTTCTGATCTGGTTGGATTTATGTCTGCTGTTTTAGCTATACCTCTTTGCAGTTTTTTTTTTTTTGAGGGAAGGTTCTTTTATTTTCCATCACTGATTTTACCAGCAAATCTCAAAAACCCAAACCTACATCAAATAATTTAAACATAAGTGGCATTTCTTCATATGGAATGCAAAATGCATATTTACATACTTACATATACGTAAATATATATATACATATTGCAAAGCTTCAAAGGTTGCATTACCAGCATGCAAACTTTATCTTCCGTGGAAATTCCTAATACTGACAAGGAATGTCTAAAATACTTAGAAACATATTTCAAGAAAACTGGACCAAAGTTCTACCAATGATCATTAAAAAAAATTTACACCCGCATTGGTAATACACATTGAAAAATACTAACGGTTAAGTGACCATCCTAGACTTAAGAAAAATGGGGGGGGAAAAAAAACCCACAATAAATCTAAACCCTTAAAGGTGGAGTTTAGCCTTTTATGTTCTTTTCCAGCCATATAATGTTGCATCACTGTTAAAATAGAAGCAGCATATCATCCAAGATATTTGCAAATTACATGTGTGTCACGTTTCCCAGCTGCTATCTTTAAGTACAATTTGTACTAATCTGAGTTCTAGTTCAAAAGCATCTGGACAGTCCTGAGGGTTTGTAGCCAGCATTTCCTTAATCAGTTGTTTCATTCACCCATTCATTGACTTTTTCTTCACAGGAATGAGAAGTTCCATTTTGGGATTTTCCAGAAGTGCCTCTCCTACAGGCACAGTCTCAGTTCCTTGTTTTACATAACTCCAAGAGTTCCTTCTTTGTCTCTGTGTCTATGAATGTGATCCTTTCCAGTATGGTCCAGATGATAATCCCCAGAGTAAAGATGTCAGCTTTTGCTGTGTAATGTCCCTCCCATACTTCAGGAGCCATGTAGAAATCTGTTCCACATGCTGTGGAAAGGAAACACTTGTTTACACTGACACGTTCTTCTGGGTTCTACCCAGAGGCCAAACAAACTTCACTTAAACCAAAATTGGCCACTTTCAGTGTGGGTTCCAAGTCACTGGTATCCAGCCTGCTTTGAGAAATCACGATGTCATCAGGCTTGACACCTCGGTGGATGATCTGGTTTTTTATGCAAGAAAGCTAAGGCACTGCTCAGCTGAAGCATGAAGCTGGTATTAGTTTTACGATTGGGTTTCCTGGACAACAGATACTCATTCCTATCTCCTCCGTCACAAAAACCCATCACAAACCACAAGTAATAGGTGCTTCTGGGATCAAAGACAGTTTCTCCTTTTAATGACGTCTCTACAAGCTGTAGATAAAGGGAAGAATTGGAACCATGGGACATCTTCTGCACCATCTCATCTTTTTGTAGGATGCCCAGAACTCAGGAAGGGCTAGTTCAACATTTTCGGGTACATGACACCGAATTTTCTTCACTGCTACCCATGCAGAGGTCTTCCTAATGACTGCTGCATACACAACACCGTAACTACCTCAGCCTACCTCCCATATTAGATCGTACTTTGGCTGGCTACTCATCATCTTCAAGGTCGAGGTTTCTCAGGGTAGCCGCTGCCGCTTCTCCCTCTCATGGGCTCTACAGGCAGCCATTTCGGGCAGCTCGTGCCTCTGCCGCGGCTGCCTCCGGTCAGAGGCTGACGCGCGCCCCCTGCAGTTTTTTTAAGTGATTAGGGATTACAATAGAAATGTTTAACTTTTCTCAGTCTATGTAGAGTTACTATTATACCACTTCATGTAATATATAGAAATTTTTACAGTCTTATGGGTCCATCTACCACTCCCTCACTATCCTTTATGTTAAATAATTTTTAAATGCATTACTTCTCTTTATTTTATAAACCCCACAAGAAATGCAATTTAAAAGGAAAGTCTTATAATTATTCATGCATTTGCCATTTTGAAGGCTCTAGAAAGGACATTTCTTTTAGTATGTGTCTGATGGCAATGAGTTCCCTTAGTTATTCTTTACCTGAAAATGTCATTTTATCTTCATTTCTGGAGGATATTTTTGCTTGATATGGAATTCTGGGTTGACAGTTTTTTTCTTTCATTAGTTGAAGATATTGCTTCCTTATCTTTTCCGTGATTTTTGTTGAGAATTCTGCTATCATTTAAATCATCATGTCCCTTCTTTGTAATGTATTGTTTTTCCTGGCTGCTTTCGGGACTTTTTCTCTACCTTGACATGGTTTCCTTCAAACTTATCCTCTTTGAGATTTGCTGAACTTTCTGAATTTATAAATTTATGTTTTCACTGAATTTGGGAAATTATTTATTTGAAATATTTTTTCTACCCGATTCTCTCCTCTCCTTCTGGGACTCCAATTACTTGTATGTTTGATCTTTTGAAATTGCTTTATGAATCATAGAGGCTTTGTTCATTTTTTTCTTAAATTTTTAAAACATCTTTAATCAGATAGAATTCACATATCCTAAAATTCACCCATGTAAAGTGTACAATTCAATGGTTTTTAGTGTATCACAGAGTTGTGCAACCAATACTATAATCTAAGTTTAGAAAATTTTCATGATCCCAAAAAAGAAACTACTTATTAGCAGTCACTTCCCATCTACCCCCAACTCCCCACCCCAAGCCTTAGGTGGCAGGGTGGGTCTTAGATTTGTCTTACCTAGACATTCACATAAATGGAATCATATAATATGTAGGCTTTTGTGACTGGTTTCTTTCACTTAGCATAATGTTTGATCTTTTTTTCTTTTCCTCTCACACTCCTTCAGATTGAATGACTCCTTGATCTGCCTTCAGGTTTACTATTTCCTTTGTCATAGCGTTCTGCTCTTAAGCCTACACAGTCAATTTTTTGTAAATGTTTTTCTTTGTTGAGATTTCTCATCTTTTCATTGATTACAAGCATATTTCTTTACCTTACTGAGCATAGTTATATCTACTTTACAACCTTGTCTGATAAATCAACATCTGCATTGTTTCAGTGTTGGCCTTTATTGATTATCTTTTCCCTTGAGAATGGCTCACACTTCCTTGACTTTTCATATGCCAAGTAATTTAGGATTGTATTCTGGGCATTGTGAATGATATGTTGGACTCCAGATTCTGTATCTTGCTAGGAAAAGAGTTGATGTTTTAACAAGTAGTTAATTTGGTCAGACTCAAATTGCAGAGTCACACCTGCAGGAGGGCAGCAGGTCAGATTTCAATTCAGTCTTTTAAATTTTAATCTTAGTTGCAAGTTCCTTTCATTTGTTCCATATATACATGGTTCAAGAGTCATCCAGAGATTTGGACTGAATTTAAGCACAGAATTGGGGTTCCCTTTCACTGGCTTTTTCCAGGGTTCCCCCTTTGTGGCAGCTGTCATTGCCCTGAGTCTTCCTTTCCTGGTTCCTCTACCTTGAAAGATGGCTGATTTTCCATTAGAGTTTTAGCTGCCTGGTACCAATGCTGCAACTACAGCTGCACTCAAGATAAATTCACACACACATAAAAAAAATATCAGGAACTTACCCCAGGCCAGTCACTTGTTTCATTCAGGTGACTCCTCTCTAAAAATATTACATGATTTTGTTCAGTCTCCACAAAGCCCTCAGGTAGTTGGATTTTGTATTTTGTCCAGAGTTTATAGCGAATGCAAGAGGATCTGTTTGTTAACTGCTCACTCTTCCATATAGGAAACAGAACTTTTTTGGTTTAATTTTAAAGAATAAACAAAACATTATAGATAAAATAGAAGTTTCCACTTCAATCCCATTCCCCATCTTCCATCCCAGGGGCAACCACTTTCACAAATTTGGTAAGGATCTTGTCCACATTTTATACTAAGACAATACAACTTGGAATTTTGGAGTATAGATGGGTTCTAGATTCATACTGCCAAGCATACCTTGGACAAGTTATCTTCTCTGTGCCTTTGTTTTCTCATCTGTAAAGTGGGGATAGTAATAACTACTTCATAGGGTTGATAACAAGGATTGAGATAATTTATGTAAAGTGCTTAGGATAGTGTCTAGCATATGATAACCACTCAGTATATTTTGGCTATTGCTTATCATTATTTTTACTGTAACTTTATGTAGTATTTACACAAAGGATGTCATATAGTATGAATAGTTCTATAATGTTTTTGTTCAACATAAAGTCTTGAGCTATTTGTAATCCTGTCTTTTCACAACTTTGTTTTCATTTGTTGTTGAGCCAAATGTTTTATCATTTTTAATCTCCAGTGCCCAAATCAGTACCTAGCACATACTGCTGTAAGAAATGTAATTTGAAATGCATGTGTCATTGGCTGGTTTTGTTGACCTCTTAATGAACTCTTTATTTCCCCACAGCTGTCTTTTGCACAGGTGGAAGAGATGGCAACATTATGGTCTGGGACACTAGGTGCAACAAAAAAGGTAGTCTGGATCTGTTTTAATTTTGCCAGATGTGGAATCATCACATAATTAAGTGAAAGGGATAATGATTTCATTTTATGATCACCAGGGGGCACATGTGTTCACAGTTCCCCATTTCTGCTCACTTCTAATTCTCAGTATCATAGTGATTGCACCTCATGTATTTACCTCATATTTCATTCTAGGTTATGATTTGATTTGCCTAAGTTGTTGATGGAATTCGAATTATAAATACATGGGCTCAGTGGTAAATGTTATCTTTGTTTCAATTTAAATCCTTTAGTTTGGTTTTTAAAAATTGGATTAAATTAAATGTTAGCTCACATTCCCCCATGCCATTAAGCAGAAAGCGATGATGTATCTCCTACTTACTTTTTTATACATTATAATGTCATCATAGGAGATGAAGTACTGCTGGTTTGTTTTCTAATTTCAGTAATCTAATCACAAATTAATTCATTTGGGGGTTTTATGTACAAATGTTACATTCATTATTGGATCAAAACTTCTGAAACCTAAGTCAGTTTCCTTGGACTATCTTTCAGATGGGTTTTATAGGCAAGTGAATCAAATCAGTGGTGCTCACAATACCTTGGACAAGCAAACCCCTTCAAAACCCAAGAAGAAACAGAATTCCAAAGGACTTGCTCCTTCTGTGGTAAGATTTTATAGATGTGTATATGTGCGAAGATCTTAACAGTAGTATAGAATCTTGTTTCAGGGACTTTGTTGGCCCTAAAATCAGAGCTATGGATTAGGTGAATGTAAATCATTTCCTTTTCATATGAATGGTTATTGCTTAATACTTATCCAGTACTTATAGTGGTAGTTCACAGACTCATGTGTATCGGAGTAACCTGGAGAACTTGTTAAAAAGACAGTTTCATGGGCCTCATCTCTAGAGATTTGATTTAGTAGATCTGGGTTTGGGCCCAAGGGTCTGAACTTTTAACAACTCTCTCCCCATGCTGACATACTCACTGCAGTATAATGTAATTCTTTAGGAAAAGGGGGATGTGACAGTTTAAAGAAGTGTATTAGGTACTATGATACTGTTTCTATTAGAGGGGTCCCTGTTGTTTTCATAATATGAACTACAGAAAAGATGTGTTTTTGGTGTATTTTTTTAAATATTTGGCAAAATATTGTTTAATATATTGAGAAACACTGAAGTAGAACTTAGTGCCTCTAGTAGCTTATAGTCCAAGCTCAAACAATGTCCATAATAGATATTTTTTCTTTTTTAAAAAAATCACCCATTAATCTCACTTTAGTGTATTCAATTTTCCAGTATTCCTGGTTTGTAGACTCCAAGATAATATTTTGGAGGAGTGATTGCTGAAACTTGAGAACTTAAAACATGAAGGATGAATGGAAACTGACAGGGTTGGTTTGTATTCTGTGGAGGCTAGATGAAGTTAAAATGAGTAATAATATTTCAGGCATTTAATCAGGTTCTGAGCCAAGTAGACTTGTTAAAAGCAATTGAGGGGTAGAATTCCACTGAGCCCCTTTGACTTTTTCCAGTAGGCTTAGACAAGTAAAATCTTTAAAATCACCAATTTGTTTCCCGTGTCAAAGTATTAACACTGTATGGTATAACGTATTGATGGTTACGTCATTTCCTTGCTAAAATTATTTCTTGTTTAACATATATATCTGATTAAGATTATTGGTGAGGGAAGATTTAGTCTAACTCAGTGCTTGGAAAATAAGCCTTCATTTTAGCATCTTGGTGCTTAATGGTGAAGATTGTCATCCTCAAGATGAACTTGTTCTTTTCTTTTTATCTCTTATGCTGTTAGGATTTTCAGCAGAGTGTTACTGTGGTCCTCTTTCAGGATGAGAATACATTAGTCTCAGCAGGAGCTGTGGATGGGTAAGAGTTTTTATTTCTTGGTTCTTTTGATGAGATCCCTTTCATGAGTTCTGATGGGGAAGTCACCTTTTAGCTTTCAACATAGTGAGTACCCCTGCTGAAGAGGAACTATAGATTTAGAACTATATATGTCTAGTTAGGATTCTTGCTGGAATAATTAAATGAGATAGCAGAAGTGTAGCTGTGAGCACATAAGAACAGTGTTTGCAGTGATGATGATATAGAGAGGAAGTTGAATGGGTAGCTTGCTTGTCTTATGTAGTATAATTTAGCATATGATTATTATTTTAAGGGGTAGAATTTCTATTATTTTGGATTTTACCTTTTCAGATTTAATAGTATCCTAAAAGAAGGAATTTGATTCTAGGCATGAAGTTAACATTTCTGGGAATAATTTAACTAGATTGATAGTAAAGCCTAATGATTTTCACATATCTGCTGTCCATGATTGGTCTGAATCGTTGGCTTCCAAATAAGTCTGCACTTTTTAAATACTCTTTTCCCGCTTATTTGCCTATTTTATCTCCAAGGCCTCCCTCCCTTCAAAATAGTGATTTAAGAAGTTGATGGCTTATTACACTAGGATTTCCATTGTGTCCTTTGGACATTAAACTTTATGTAGATCAAATTCTTGGGCACAAAGGAAGGAATCTGTAGGTTATTAGGCCTGCTTGTGAATGACTGGAAGTATGGTCTGTTTGTTTCCAAGGATACCACTCTTTTACAAGGTTGTGTTTTCAAGTAGCCTACAAACTAAATGGAAATTAGGATAATTATCCCAATAGAAGAAGTGAAAAAGATACTTTTCTCTATATCACAGGAAAATTTTTTTGACTAGGTTATTTAAAGAGTTATATATAGAAACATAGCCATTGGGACAGAGCTTGTTACTTATGATATTCAAAGCAAAGTATTAAAGGCTAGGAAGTGTTTTGTTTTGTTTTCCTAAAAACAATGGGACAATGACTGTCAGCATCAAGCCTTCATCTTCCTTTTCCTCTCCCTTGGGGTAAACTCACAGGTCAGATCACATCTGTTTCCGTTCTGCCAGAATTGTAAGCTTGACATTGGAGGCAATAGTATGAGAAAGTTCGATCTGTTTCCTAATGAGATATCCTCACTATACCTCATTGATACGCCAGAGGAATTAGATTAAAACTAATTTCACATTCAGTGTAGCTGAAGCAGGTTGGAGTTGAGAGAGGGTCTACAAAATAACTATTTCTTTGTCTTGGCTTTTAGGATAATCAAAGTATGGGATTTGCGCAAGAATTATACTGCTTATCGACAAGAACCCATAGCATCCAAGTCTTTCTTGTACCCAGGTAGCAGCACTAGAAAACTAGGTAAGCCTTTGCATAGTCTGTAGGGCTTTTTGGAAGTATAAGTAATAAATATCAAAGTAGTTTTCAGCAATACAGACTTGATAAACTCGAATATGTGGTTTTATCTTTTTGAGGCTCAATAGATAAACACACACACACATACATATGGGGGAAATAGAATTCTGATGATTATTCTTTTGGAATGATCTGGTTTTTTCCTCCATATTTTAGCCTCAGGTCTACTCATTGTCGTCAGAACATGCTAACTGTAAAGTTTCCTTTTTTCAGGATACTCAAATCTGATTTTGGATTCCACTGGCTCTACTTTATTTGCTAACTGCACAGATGATAACATCTATATGTTCAATATGACTGGATTGAAGACTTCTCCAGGTAAGATATTAGTCATTCAAGTATTCTTGCCAGGAAACTAATAAGGGTTTCTGTTAATGATAATTTAATGCTGATTTTTTTTTTTCCCTAAACCAAGCATATTAGGACATAAGTGCTTTGGAATCTTTTATTAGTTTCAGTGATGTTTTCATAGGTGTACTTTCCTTGTGATAACTTACAAGTAAACAGAATCCTGCTCTGAATGGTGATTTATTTTTATTTCAATAGTGAGTCTCACCTGAAATCATCTTAGGCTATATTTAGAATTATCTTGGGTTTTTTGGTGTAATAAGCTGTGGAGTAGAGAGGGCTGTTCTGCTCAGTTCTTGTCTTGTCTGAGGCTGTTAGTTAAAAATTAAGGGGTGAAATTTTCAGGCCCCCAAATAATTCCATCCTACCTCAGCTTCCTCCTTAATCTTGGACAGAAGCCATTATCTCTAGATATTTCCCCTAGTCCACACCATTTTTTTCCTCAAGAAAAATCTGATACTTAATAAATAAATGTCATTTTTAAAAAGCCATAGAATGGCTGTAAATACCCATGTTTCTGATACATGCCTTAAGACAGTGATTTGGTTTACATTATTTCCTAAGGACAGTATCAGTTAAAGAAGTAAGCTACTTATTATTGACCTGATTCTTCCTCAGGTATAACTGTCAGAAACAGACTTTGAATTCCGTAGCAATCCCCAGAACTACCCAATTCCCGTTAAAGTAAGATGCTGATAAACAATAAACCTCAAAATAGCACAAAAGTTTCCAGAAACTGCTAAACCGTTATTGGCATTTTGATATCTGTGGCAGCATCACGACTGATATTTCCAATGCCTTGGATTAGATCTGATATTGTCTAAATACAAGTACGAGTGTTTGGAAAGGGGAGGAAGTTTGATAACTTCTTTTGCTATTTTACTGATTGAAATCAGAATTTGGGCTGCTTCTAATTTACTCATAATCCTGATTATATTATCAGATGTACAAGAGCTGTTTCTATGCCATTTTGTTAGTGTGGCACTCAATGGGCCTTGAGTTTAGTCAGTCTCTCTGTCTACAAACAAATATACCCAAGACTGCTTTACTAATAATTTAGTAACCTTTTTCTTGCTCCTGAAATCATTGGGTTGCCTTTCAGACAGACAGATAGATTCGTTCTTTAGAAATCAAGTGACAGCCAACTGTCAAACCGGTGTGTGTGTGTGTTTGCGTTTGTGTATTTGGGAACATAGGGCTAATTCTCTGATATTAACATCTGGTAATTGCTTCTGTTTTTTTGTGTTTTTTGTTGTTGTTGTTGTGGTGGTGGTGGTTGTGGTTGTGGTTGTTTTTCTCTAAACTTCAGAAAGAATCCTGGGCTCAATACTTGATCTCCCATACTTTTTATTCACAGTATTGTGTAATACTAAGTGATACTCAAAAGGATAATTCTGAACACTTTAAGTTAAATGCCCAAATCATCAAAGAAAGATTAAATTGAACTAACTACAATATAGATTTTTTTATTATTCATTTTATTGAGATATATTCACATACCACACAGTCATACAAAACATCGTACATTCGATTGGTCATAGTACCATTACATAGTTGTACATTCATCACCTAAATCATTCCCTGACACCTTCATTAGCACATACACAAAAATAGCAAGAATAATAATTAAAGTGAAAAAGAGCAATTAAAATAAAAAGGAACACTGGATGCCTTTGTCTGTTTGTTTACTTCCCCTATTTTTCTACTCTTCCATCCACAATATAGATTTTAAAAGGATTTTTGTCAAGGTTTGAAACGTTTACAAAGTACTTGACACTAGCCTTTCGTAGGCCAGCAGAGGGCAATAGAAGCTTACAGATTTAGTGAAAAATTCAGTCCATACTTTTCCATTCATACTTTAGAGTTGACAAAGATGAAAAATTAGAATTTTCAAGTTGTGTTCAGAATACAGGGTCCTGTTTATTAGTGGGAATTTTCGTAGTACATCCCTGACGTGTATCTGCATTGATTCACATCCCACTTCACTTTCTTTTTTTTTTAATCCAATTTTATTGAGATATATTCACATAGCCTGCAGTCATACAAAGCATACATTCAGT
>PVKY010010304.1:0-12725 GCA_004027775.1 Bradypus variegatus
AGGAGAGTGTCCCAGCCCAAATGCCTGCTGCCCAAGAGGTCACCATTTTTGTTCCCTTTCTTGGAATTAAACATTACCTTCTCTTTAAAATGTCCTTCTCCCTGCCTGCACATACCCACACATATACACACACATGCACACACTCTTAAGCACACACACAGCTTCCTCTTGTCGGACTTAGCTCAGAAGCCAAGGCCACATACTCTTCCGAAGCAGCTCGCAGCCAGGGTGACCTCAGGATTTTTGATAACATTTTCTCTTACTCCAGAAGCCATAGGCTTTGCAGTTCTGAGGATGCTAACTTCACAGCTGCAGCCAAGTTCCCCCTGCTGAGGCTTGGCTGGGTGTCTGTCCCTCCTGTTCTCCCATGGGGCAGGGGGATAGAGATGTCCACAGAGCATCTCCTCCTGGGTACTTCGGGAGGGGCCTGTGTGGTCCTGGGCTGGGAACCAGGTGGGCCAGGGCCTGCTGGTCACCCCTTCCCTGTGGGCCTTGGAACATCACTCCACCTCTCTCATAGTCCAGAGGAAAATTGGGGAAAGTTCCTACTCGGCCTTCTCCTGGGGCTGAGGGAATCAGGAAACATAAGCAGAAGGGCTTTTCAAATTGAGAGCATGGGCCCCTGTGTCTGGAGAGCTTTGGAGAGGCAGGAGGATGAAGGACGAGTGTAGTCATTATGAAGAAGCCACAGGGGGTGGGGAGACCTAAGGGTGTGTCAGGGAGGAAAGTGGGTTTGTCAGTGGTGCTAACAAAGTTAAGGAGATGCCCACCAGCTGGGTCCAGTAGTTTTTCCCGAAGAGAGTGGGCTCCCCCTAATATGTTTGTAATTTTGATTTATTCTTAAGGATGGCCTCCTAAATTGCATAAGCTTCAGGCCCCACAAAACCTAGACCTGAGCCTCATAGTAGCCTACAAGGCCTTACACAGTCGGGCCCCATTCCTCTCTGAACTTTCAGCTAAGGGAGGAGATGCTTGCTGAAATCTTGCCCAGAACAGAGGTAGTGAGCTCCTTGTTAGTGGAGGTATGTTAACGTTGACTGGGCAGGTGTTGAGCATCTTCAGGGATGGAGTGTAGAGGGGTTGGGTAGGATTTGGCCAAGGGGCTTCCCAAGCTTCCAGAACCCCTCCTTTGAGGAGACCTGATGCCCCAATGGCAAGAGCGTCACTTAAGACAGTGGCAACCCTGCCTGGCCCCGCTATATCTTCTTGTTACTGACCCAAACACCCTCTTCCCACTCCGTTCCTCTTCATGGTGGGATGGTGCACGAGCTGAGCTGAGGGCAGGCCCAGGACGCCTGATGGTGCAGAGGGTGCAGGACTGCTATCCCCCTCCTCTCAGGAGATCCAGCGCTCCTGAGCTTTCTCTTTACTCACTCATCAGAGAAGCAGGGCCCCTGGCAGAGGAGGGCCCCTGAGGCTCATCCAGCAGGTAAGACTATGAGGACACTGGCTCTGAAGGCTGATTGCCTGGGTGTTTAGTGCTTGCTTAATGCCCCTGAGCCTCTGTTTCCTCATGTGTAAAATGGGGATCTAATAACACCCCTTCCCCATATGGCTGTCCTGAGGGGTAAAAGGAGATGATGCCTGTAAAGCACTCAGCACAATGTTTGGCACTTCATAAATGTTAGGAATTGATACGCACTCATTCACACCTACTCTGCATTCTGCCCCAGGTTAGGCACTTCCCCTTGAGTTGTCCTGGGGAGACTGGACAGAGCGGTTGCTGCTGTGATGGGGGCATGGGGGTTGGGCACAGGAGGTATCTGAACTGGAGTCAGAAAACAGCTTTCCTGGAGAACTTCAAACAATGAGGCATTATCTGATATGGGGTGAGAGTGGGGAGAAGGAAAAGCATTCCAGGCAGAGAGGAACAGTATGAGCAGAGGCTCGGAGGCATAAAACAGCCTGGTGTGTACTGAGGGGGGTCAGTGAGGTGGGGGTAGTGTCAGGATGAGGCATACCGAAAGGGTGGGGGGCTCATAGTGGGGCCATATGTTTCATCTGTAAAATGGGGACAGCCACAGTACTTAATTCCTGGGGTCATTAGGGGGATTTTCTGCGCTCTTTCAGATACAGTGCACAGTGCTGGGACCAGGCGAGAGCACTGTCAGCCGTCGTCATTGCTTTCAGTTGTGTGTGACAGAAAGCATCTTCTGAGAGCAGGAGCATCGTGGGGGTGACACTGGCGCTGGGGGTCCCAGTGCATTCAGCTGTGGCTTCCAGCCCCCCAACCCCAGGCTGCAGCCAGAGGACATGACCCCGAGCTCCAGGCTCCCTCCATCTTGGCGGCCCCTCCCTCCTGGGATTCAGAGCCACCAAGGTCAAGGTGGTGGCTGCTGCTCTCCTGGGCCCAGAGAAGGGTTAGTGAGTGGAAGGATTTTCTGGGGGGAAAGTTGGCCCCAAGGGAGCAGGGGAGACAGGGAAAGAAGGTGGCTGCCATGCCAACCCCTCCCCGGGCAGCATGGCATCTGGGATGGTACTGACTTAGGGCCAAAAGCATTCAAAGGAACTGTCTCTCTGCCTCCCATCTCTTCTTCTCTTCCTCCAATTTCTCCCTTTCCTCCTTGCCGCCTGCTTTTTTACTCCTCTGTTTCCACAAGTTTCAGTGAAGGCTCTCATAGGGGTAGGCATCCACAGGTGAGCTGCTGACTTACCTGCCCACCACCTGCCTCTCCTCCTGAGCATGCTGCTGGCTCTCCCAACCAAGATGAAAGCAGGGGCCCCAAAGCAAGTGCCTGCAGGGCTCGGCAGGTGACGTTAATGAATGAAGCGGGCGGCTGTGGACAGCACTGACGGATTAAAGAGAGCTCAGGCTTCCCACAGGCTGGCTGTTGCCCTGCGGTGGACAGCCTCAGGTTGCCAGAGCTCCCGGTTTTTCAAGAGCAGCTGGACCTCTGGACCTTTCTGTGGGTAAAAGAATGCCAAAAGGGATTATCCTGCTGCTAAGGACAAGGGAGTGTCCAATGAGATGGCACCTGCTGGGGTCAGACATGGCCCCCTCTCCCAGCGCTTACTAAGCCGCGATCAGATGCCCTGCTCCCATTCACCACCGCCTGCATCGGGAGGGGGCGGAGAGGCGCCGGCTTGTCATCATCGGCTGCCTCTCCCCGCTCCCTGTGGTGGAGGAGGGTCCATGACAGGACATTCACAGAGATGGCGGTGCCCTCCAGAAGGGCCTGGCCTCTGCCTCCCAGCTGGAGGCTTTCTGAGCTGCAGGGCCTGCTGCCCACTTGAGTGCTGCCCCCTCTGAGCCTCCTTCATTCATTCTTTCCACAGAGATGTGGCATCTACTCTGTGCCAGGTCCTGTGCCAGGCTTTGGAGATGGAGCCTGGAACGGATGGGAATGTATGGAGAGTATTCTGGAGGGGGCTTGAAGTGGGTCTTCTGTAGTGCAGGGCATTTGTGAACATGGAGATAAGCTCTGTGTCTGACCTGGAGACTTCTGAAAGCAGGAAGCCCATGGAGCAGCCCGAGCTGACACGAAGGGACGGAGGTGGAGGGAATGGGGGAGAATGAAGGGCAGTGAATCCTCCCTGTGCTCAGAGGTCCTTGAAGGTACGTGGAAGACTGGAGTTCCAGGGGCTTGGAGTTCTGGGGGCTCTGAGTGCCACTAGAGGGAGGTGAGAGGAGCCTGAGGGCTGTGGGGTGGCACAGCTGGGATCTCGTCACAGCAGGACTCCATCTGAAGAAGAGGATGAGCCTCTGATGGAAACCCAAGCCATCTCTGAGGGTCCAGGGTGAAGTTCTCACCACCCCAAGAAAATTATGCAGGCTGTCTACTGGAGACCCCAGCATCAAGAAAACCCCATATGAATTAGAGTAAGACTGCTCCACCTACACCCATAACCACGGCCAGTTAAGAAAGACTCCACTTTTCTCCCCTATTCCTCTCCATCCAACACACTGAAGGATCAAGAGCCCAGAAATCAGAAGAGACTTGGAACTGGATAGGTGTTAGAAAGTTTTCAGTTGGACTGTATGGAGTTTGTAAAACCAAAGGGAGCAGTTAGCTATTGGTTGGGCCCTAGATGTTGAGGTGGGAAAGGGAGATTTGATGGTGCTCAGTTGGATAAAAAGAAACCACTTCAGGTTTATACTTTTCAATGATCCAGTTACTCAGTAAATCATTCAATTTTTAAACAACAAAATAGTGTTCGCTCTACTCCAGGCATTCTTCTAAGAGCTTTACCTCTACTAGCTCACTGAAACTTCACAACAGCCCTGTGGGGAGGGTACTAGCCTTAACCCCATTTTACAGATGAGGAAACTGAGGCATAGGCAGGTAAAGTAACTTGCCCAAGGTCACGCAGCTGGTAATTTGCAGTCATCATTGCCATGAAGGCCAATCAAGGCAAGTTTTATGGATGGTTCTGGTCTGTGGTTTAAACATAAATTGGGAAGCCCTATGGGGAGAGACTCAGTCAGGCTCACGATCCAGTTACAGTCAGGGAATTTCTCAGCTGGGCAGGATATGGGAGACAATCAGGGCCACCCTTATCCCCATTTTACAGATGGGGAAAAACGAAGGGGACAGTACTTGTCCAGGGTCACCAGTGGCTCAAGCCTCCTGACTGTCTCTCCTTATACATTTCTCACTTCAGTTTATGTCCTGGTAAGCAAGAAACCTAAAGGATGAAGCTGTTCCTGTGTGGTTCTTGTCTGGAGGAAGTAGAACGAGAGGGCAGGTCTCTGCCTGTCCCCAGGAGTACATATCCTAGATTAGGGAGCTGCAGGCACTATTAGGTCTAACCTGGCTGAAGGCCACCTCTGACTGCCTCTTGGTTGGGCGCTGACCAGGGTGCTGAACCCTCACACACCTCAGCATTCGGCCTAGCTGAGAGGGAGAGAGGCAGAAAGGAAGGGGACCCCATAACTGTTTTAAGCACAGTGCTTAGTGGGAAAGTCGTGAACCTGGATCCAGGATTTGTATGGTCTGTGTGGCTCAGACGAGTCACTCACTCCACTCTGGACTTTTTTCATCTGTGAAGTGGGGAGGGTAGCTCCAATCCTTCTCAACTCAGAAGGCTGAGGTGAGCATCCCTTGGGACCAGGTGACAGAATCCTGCACAGAGCCCAATCCCATCAATGAGGCCCTGTTAAGTCTTTCAGCTCAGACTTTTGGGCCTGGCTCTCAGGTCTGTTTTCTCCCCTGTGGAATGGAGGTTGTGCTGGGTGGTTTAGATGCTCCTTCTAACTTGGGTGCTTTGGGCACCATGGCTTGTAGGTAGGAGTGCTAGGAAACATGAGACGCACTTTGCAAATGGGACTGATTGAAGAATCTCAGGCCATGCTGGGTAGCATGCAGGGCTGTTCCTTTCACACACAGGTCCTAACTTGGTTTTCCAACTTCAGGAGTGGGTTTTGCCCAGGCATCAACGCTTCTCACTTGGAGAGGGGATTTGGGGTCCAGCTAGAGTTATTCTACTAAAAAGAGCACTGATGTGAGAACCAAGCAGACCCAGGTTCTAATTGCGAGTCCAGCATCTAGGCTAATGCTGCTAGCAGCATTCACCTCGGGGTTTTAGGAGTATCACATTAGATTAGGAAGGGAAAAGCCTAACACACTTGTGGGAACCAGATAAACGTTTGTTTCCCACAATGTGGGGCTGCTCAGAGTTCCTCTTGTCCTTTGGGCCCCCACCCTTCCCTATACAGACACCCTTAGTAATAACACCTGCACTCACTAAGCCGCAACTACGTGCTAATAAGACATCTTTGGTCCCTGCAACAATCCTGCAGATGGGGGTGATGCACATTTGGAGATGAGGAAGGCCACACATCAGCAAAGGGACGGCTCCAGTCACACCCAGGCCTGCCCGATTCTGAGACCCCTGCTTGGCCTTGAACAAATTACTGGACCTATCCAAACCCTCTTCAACTGGTCTAGAAAACAGGAAGACTATCTCATTACAGTCCTTATGATTTGAAGACATAATCTATCCATTTTACAAGGGTACATACATATTGAAGGACATACATGAGGCACTGGAGTGACTCACAGGGGAAAAGGAATGGAGTGGAGAGGGCTACAATGGAGGAAAAATGAGATGGTTCTTGTATGTATTATTGATAATGTGCAAGGAATACAAAAGGAGTAACTAATTCTTCACACCTGAGGTCCCGGTGAAGGAAAAAGAAAGTTAGAACAGAGATGCTCAAACTTTAATGTGCACACAAATCACCTGGGGAGCTTGTTAAGCTGCAGATTCTCAGAAAGACTGGGGAGGAGCCTGAGTTTCTGTATTTCTAACAAGCTCCCCAGTGCTGCCGCTGCTGCTGGTCTAAGGAGCAAGGATGCAGTCTTCTCAGGAATTCTCAAACTGGCCTGATCATTTGAATCACCCGAGGAACTTGTTTTAAAGAAAAAAAATTGCAGGTCTTTCCCCACAGATTTGGACTTGAGTCTGGGCTGGGGTGCAGGATGTACTCATGTGTTCTTTGAGCAAGCATCCCAAAGGCTGTTAGGCTTGGCCATTTGGGGTTCCCATCTGCATGGTATATGGTGAAGACACAGGAGACTTGGCTCACAAACCTCTAACCCTATTTCCTAACATGCCTTCCTGAATGGAGAGGCAGGAAAAGGGGGAAAAGGACATTTTCCCATGTTCCCTTATACCTATAGTCTAGAGGTGGTATAGGTGTAACAATCAGATGTGTTCAGTGGATCCCGGAATTTGGAACAGGACTGAGTGGGGGGTCGAGGTGGGAGAAGGAAGGCATATGAAGGGCATCTACTTTCTGGTGAACATCTGGGCAATTGTGTGGTCCTGGACTTTCCTGATGCTGATTGTGGCAACGATGTGATCCTGCTGATCTCGGTGCCACAACATTTTTAAAACAGCTAAAATGGTTTAAGTTAACTGCTGACCCCAGCAGGACCCGCTCTCCTTCCTCCCAGCCCCTCATCCTCCCCCGACACACAAACACTCTGGGATTCTCACAGCACCTAAGGAGGCTCAGCTGGAAGACAGATTTTCACGCACTCATCCAGTCTCCTCCATCAGACTGTCTAAGGCTCCTCCAAGCAGGGACCAGACCTTCTATTTGTCCCTCCCACAGGGCTCTGCCACTAGTAGGGTGTTCAAACCTCATGGCATTGCTATCCCTTGCATTCTAGGACCCATTCTCAGTCACTTGGGGAGGAGGCTAAGCACAGCTGGAGTGACCTGGGGTGAGTCTTATGGTAGCCCAGAGGCAAACAAGGGCTGAGAAATTGCATAACTACTTTTGAGCCTTTTCTTTGGTGCAAAAAGTTTAGAGTGGCCTACAAACATGCAAGTTATGTGACAGAGAAAGCTGGGGAATACATGTGGGAATCTTTCCTCTCCTTGGTGGCAACACCTGTCTTAAAGGAACTGCACCAAAGAACTACCTCACTGATTCTAATTTTCCTCCCGTGATGAGGAGCAGAGCACAGTAAAAGAATGTCATTAATGGCAGTAGAAAAGGAAGCCATGAAGGAAACTGGGTTCCAAAGAGTGAAGTTCTGTGGGGCTTCTGCCAGTTTTCTAACCACTTGAGTGTCAACAGGTACTGACCATCCAGCACGAGAATAAAGAAGCCTCCATTTTAAGCACATTATTGGAGATGGTGTCTTAAGAGTCATGACTTCACCATGGAGGCTGATGGAAGCTCATGACTGAGTGGATAAATGCAAGGAGAAACAGCCAGCTCTTAGAACTGGGGAGGTGACAAAGCAAGGAAGATGGGGCTGTAGGGGCTGCTGGCGCATCCTGGAGATGGTAGGAGTGGTCTATGGCATTTCAGCACCAAAAGACAATGATTGGGAACTGGACATTTATTTTACTTATAAAGTCACTTGATGAACAAAAATTTCAAAACCAAGCAAAGGTGATGCCCATGAATCTCCCCAGACCTGGAAAGGTCATGGGAACTTTCCTAGAGACCAGACTTGTTCCATATCACATCCACCCCAGGACCTTCCCCCAAAGTCAAACCCAACTTCTCTGCAGCTCACCAGCCACAGTTGTCCCGAGGTGGCCATTACCAAAGCTATGGTCTGCTTCCCAGTGGTGATGGACTATGGTCTCTGTCTTGCTAGGCCTAGGTCAAAATTCTCTTTTTAAGAAATGAGGACAAAACATGAGATACCGTTTCACACCCACTAAGATGGTTATAATCAAAAAAGATGAACAAGAACAAGTGTTGCTGAGGATATGGAGAAACTGGAACTCATATATTGCTTCTGGGAATGTAAAATGGTTTTGCCCCTTTGGGAAACATTCTAGCAATTTCTCAAAAAGTTTAACTTTTAGTTATCATATGACCCAGCAGGTCAACTCCTAGCTACATACCCATGAGAAATGAAAACATATGTTTACACAAAAACTTGTAAACAAATGTTCATAGCAACATTATTCACACTAGCCCAAGTAGAAACAACCCAGATGTCCATTAGCAGATGAGTGCCTGCACAAAATGTATTATCCATACCATGGAATATTATTCACCCACAAAAAGGAATGAAGTACTGACAATGCCACAACACGGATGAACCTTGAAAACATTATGCTTAATGACAGATGCCAGGCACAAAAGGCTATATATTGCATGATTCCATTTTATGAGAAAATGTTCAAAATAAGCAAATCCTTAGAGATTAAGAAAGGAGATTAGTTGTTGCCAGGGACTGGAAAAAGGGAAATGGGAGTGCTGCTAATGGGTATGAGGTTTCTTTCGGGGGTGATGAAGACGTTCAGGAATTAGATGTGGTGATGGATGCTCAACACTGTGACTATACTAAAAACTGGATTGTATACTTTAACTGGGTGAACTTGATGGAATGTGAATTATATCTCAATAAAGCTGTTATTGAGAAAAAAGAGGAATAGGTTATTAAATGCTGATGTTTACTGTTAAGTCTCCAGCCTTTTGGGTTCCTCAACACACACACACACATGAAACATTCCCATTTACACATAATCCCAGCTGGAAGGCGGGGAATGACCCAGACCAAAACAAGCACCAATGGCTTGAGTGGGAAATTCCTAAAGGCCCCCTTCACTTCTCCCCTTAAAGCATCTAAGACATTGCCTGTGTTCCTCAGTACCCTTGATGCAAGGAGAGACCCATAAAAAATGCTTCCTGGATTTAGTTCCAGGGAAATGGCTGATTCTGCAGATGAATCACTGAATTTTCTGTTTTCAGAAAACAGAATTATAAATATGACTACTAAAGGGTTTCGTTTCACCTTTTGCTACTAGAAAACCGAAGTGTCAAATTTATTGTTTGTCTTCTGTTTTATTAAAATCAGGGTCCTGTAAGTTATCTACCTTCCCTCCTTCTGTCAGCTGGGTCTCTGATCTGATGTTTTTTAAATGCCTCCTTTATAATAAAGGATTTTTTTAAAATACATTGCCTGAAGTCCTTTTGGTTGCAGGATGGTCCAATTCCAAACCAAAACCCAACATTCCACCCATGTGCCAACTCTCAAGGAAGACTAAGATTGATGAATGCATTTGCAGCTTGGCCTGATTTCTGGGTCTTTCTCCAGATCAGAGACATTCTCAAGGTTTCAAGTTGGTCAGCTCCCTGTCTCTAGGGTCTTTTACTAAATCAGTGCTTGAGATAGAGTCTGTCAGAAATACCAGCTCATGCCAGCCTCTCCCCACAGGCCCAGCCTCCAACTGGGGTGGATTCTGGCCCTATGTGTCAGCTTAGTTTACTCCTAACTCACTTGTAGGCTGAGCAGACAGGCAATCTCCTGGGCTATCAAACACAAGCAGACACCTCTGGAAAGCTAGGGTAGCCACTTGCCTACAAATAAATAATATGTCCTAAGAGAGGGGAAGGAACCCAGGGTGCTGAGAAGTGAAAGGACCCAGCCATGGCCAAACTCCCTGTTGGGGAGCAGAAGCTCTCTTGCCTCTTAGCCTGGTGCTCTATGCTGCTCTTTCCACTCCAGCACCTGGGTTCATCACTGACCACATCTGTCAGGCGTCAGGCTGTAAAGGATCTGGAGAACACCAAAGGTCAGGGAGGCTGGGGCCCAAGACACAGGCTTCCCAAGTGCAACACCGTTCTCAGATGGAGCCCATGCTCCTGCACCCTTGTCTGGGCCCCAAGGGGGTTGAGAGGTAGAAAGTTAGTCTCCATGTAAGTGCCACCACAAAGCCTTATACTTTAATTCTTTTCCTTTTGCCATATGGATTCCAGTGGGTTGCCACACACCGAAGCAGACATGACAAAGTTTTAGAGGAGGAAAGGCACCTCAAATTTTATAGGTGGGCACATAGGCGCTGAGAGGGGATTGCTTTAGGGACACTCAGGAAGTTGGTGGCAAAATGAGATTAGGCTTCAAGTCTGTTTACCCCTCTCTCTATTCACAGGCTGCTATTGCCCAGAGTGGCCAGAAGCAGAGGACTTTGCCCTCATCAAAATGCATTGTCTTTGCCCACCTGTGTCATCTTTGTGGCTTCCAGGGCTTCCAGGCAGCCACACAGCCAGACTGGGACCGATGTTGGTGATGCTGGGAACAAGAGCAATTTATGAAAAGAAGGCACTTGAGAAGCAAGAATGGGCCTGAGTAGCGAGAGTCTCTTAGCCCCATACACTCAAACTCTAAAGTCCCGTAAGTAGAAGGAGCTGTGCATTAAAAGTAAAAAAGAAAAGTGGGAAACTGGCAACATGATTTTTGTATTGACATTTGGTTCTTAATAATAACATCCAAAATGCGTTCTGTTCTTATAGTGCTGCAATTGGGACTGCATCGGGTCGAGGATATTATGTTGCCGGAATCTCCCCTGGGAAGTGCGGAGGAGCTGGTGGTGATACACACTGACTTCTCTTTGGGCCCTATATGCAGCCAGGTGGAGAGCTGCAGCAGGTGCCTTGGCTCTGGTGGGGGGTGGGGAGGCAATCCCAGCTGGCCTGCAAACACATGGGCAAGGTTCTTTGCCCCCAGCCTACAAAAACACTGTTGCTGCTGGGGGCAGTGGTGGCAGCTCCAAGAGAGTGGAAGGAAGGCTGGGATGTTACATTCTTGAGGGCTTCACAGGTACATGTCATCGTAGCCCGGCGGGGGGAGATGATCTGGGTTAGGTCTGGAATGAAAAGAAGGGCTGGTGAGTTGGATGATGGAGGAGCCAGGGACACGCAGGCAGACATGGCCCTGAATAGAGGAAGGCTGCCTTCCAGAAGAAGTGGTAGCTCCTAAAGTTCAGGAGTGAGCACTCTGGAGCCAGACAGCCTGGGTTGAACCATAACTCTTCCAATTGTTAGCTGTATCACCTTGACTACGTTACTTAATCTCTCAGGGCCTCTCTTTTTGCATCTATAATATGTGGACTATAATATAATATGTGGACTACTTGAGAGGGATGATATAAGGATTCAATGAGTTCCTGACACATCAGAAACTTTGTGTTAGCTCCTCCTCCTCCTCTGAGGGAAGCTGGGGGAAGGGAGTTCCTAGAGGGCTCCAGGGAGACATCAGTAGGGGCCTGGAGGAGGCACCTCTCTCCCAGCAGTAAGGGATGGAGGGAGTCACCAAAGAAAAGTGTCAACTTCCACATGCCAGACACCTTCATTCCTGTAACACTGAGCTGAGGTTGCCATCAGATCCTACTACTCAGTGCCTGAGTGAATACCTACCCAGATGGGCTGGTTCCAATGGGTCCAAAGGGGTCAAAGCGTGCTCCTGGGGGTACAGCGCCTGGAGGAAGCCGGTTCGGAAGGCCCGAGGATGGGTCAATAATTGCTCTCGGGAAGCCGGATCTCAGAGGATCCACGATCATGCCACCACTCCGACACCTGAGGTAGAAAGGAAAGCTGGGTAGGCAGGTGTGGCAAGGAGCTACCCTCAGAGACTAGGTGAGGGAAGCCAAGAATGGACTAAGAATGACTGGGCTGTTTGCAGGTGAATGGCTGCCTGAGTGCCAAGCAGGAAGTGGGCAAGAGCAAGAACACAAAGAGCACATCTTTCCTGGTGTTAGAGGACTGTACTCTAGGCTCTGTACTCCCTGGGCTCGCAAAGTTGAAATTCCTGCCATGTCTTAGACCAAGGGGGGGGCAATGTGATCAAGAATAGGAGCCAGGACTCAGCAGGGTCAGTGCAGAATTGTCACAAGGCTCTGCAGGGCAATACTTTAGTTCTGAGGACTAATAACTGCGTTGACACAATTCGTGATGTGCTCTGCTTCCTTAAAGGGCCTCAGGATGATGTCAGCCTGCCTGCTGGCTACCTGACTCTGGTTCCCGATGGCATTTGTCCCCTGCAGTTTCCATAGACTTGCCCCTATGTATTCAAATTAGGATGAATGAGCTGATGCTCCACAGATTTTGAGGTCACTATTCAAGCTGCACTGTAGACTTAAATGACTTCTGCATCCTCTAAAAATGAGATGCTAAAGCTGAGGTCACTTTGCAGCTGAGGTTAATGTCTAGTCTGAATCATTCAGAGAAGAGGGTGTGTAGCTGAGGCTATAATAATGTTACTGGGTGCATGACAGAACCACAGAGTGAGTGTAATGGGGCTCAACACTCCTCTCAACCAAGTGAGATGGCCTCTGAATAGCCATGAACTGACCGAAGGTCTGTAACCCACCACGTGCTCTTCAACCAGCAACCGATAAAACCTTGTGGTATCCTGCCTTTGGGGGAGGACCCCTGTGCTCCAGCAGGGCAGGCCAGGCCAGGCACCAGGGGGGAGCTGCCTGCTGCACATCCCCTACCCCCACACACACTCAGAGCTCTGCTGCACTGC
>PVKY010010305.1:0-12730 GCA_004027775.1 Bradypus variegatus
GGGTGATGAATGCATAACTATATGATGGTACTGTGAACAGCTGATTGTACACCATAGATAATTGTATGGTGTGTGAATATATCTCAATAAAACTGAATTTTTTTAAAGTGGGGGGGGTTGGGAAGAGCCACACAGGCCCAGATGCAGAGCAACTGAGAGTGACATTTTGAAGAGCAGCTGCATCTAAGAGAGAACAAAACGCCCCAAGAACAACACTTTGGAGAACACCATTTTGAAACGCAACCTGGGATCAGCAGACGCCAGCCATGTGCCTTCCCAGCTAACAGAGGCTTTCCGGGTGCCAACAGCTTTTCTCCAGTGAAGGTACCTGATTGTTGATGCCTTAGCTTGGACACTTTATGGCCTTAAGACTGTAACTTTGTAACCAAATAAACCCCATTTCTAACAGCCAATCCATTTCCGGTATGTTCCATTCTGACAGCATTAGCAAACCAGAACAAATAGTATTGATGGAAATTTGTTAAGAGATGAATTGGAAGCCCCCAAAGAGCCATCAATGCCCTTGCTGTTGTAATACGTCTTTCCCTCAAGAGAAATTTTGATCAAATCCTTATGAAATATATCCCAAAATATCAGTTTAATTTCTTCCTTCGATATTGTTGATTACTCTATTAATTAATCACAGTTCTTAAGTTTTATCACCAGTAATTGGTTTCTGAATTTTTTTCCTCATACTTGGGTAAGGCTCTGCTATAAGCTGCCATGTAGAAATTTAGTCTTCAATAAAGAAGACAGGCTCATGGAGACTGCACCAGATACTCATAACTATTGATACATAAATTAGGAACTAGAGTATAGAACCTGGAGTTAAGAAAACCACCACTTGTGCTGGTTTGAATCTGTTACGTACCCCATAAAAGACTATATCCTTTTACTCCACTCTTGTGGGGGCAGACCTATTGTGGGTGGGACCTTTTGATTAGCTGTTTCCATGGATATGTAACCCCGCCCATTCAAGGTAGGTCTTAATTTACCGGAGTCCTTAACAGAGCTCAGGGAGAGTGACAGCCCACAGCCAAAAACGACACCGAAGCTTGGAGTGGCAGGCAAAAGAACATTTGGAGATGTTAAGTTAAGAGAAGAAGCCCAGAATGTGCCCCAGAGAAGCTAAGTGAGAACCACAGGTGCTGAAAGAGAGAAGTTAAGATATGTAATCCAGAGTTTGTTCCTGGGAGAAAACAGGAGCTGAGATAGAAGCCCAGAGACATTCTGGAGAAAGCCACTGAAACCAGAAGCTAAACGTGGGAGAGGAGGCTCAGCAGAGCCAGCCATGTGACTTCCCATGTGACAGAGGAACCCCAGATGCCATCGGCTTTTCTTCAGAGAAGTATCTTCCTGTCAATGCCTTAATTGGGACATTTTCAGGGCCTTACAACTGTAAATTTGTGAACTAATAAAGTCCCTTTGCAAAAGCCAAAAAAAAAAAAATGTTCTAGCATGGGGGAAAAGTTGGGCAGTAAACTAAACGGTAAATGCCAGACGTTAAGTGCAATGGAGAACAGTAAGCAGGGCCAGGGAGGGGCTACTGCAGTGGGGGTAGGCAAATTACTAACACGTATAGGGCACTCAGGACAGGCCTCCCTAAAGAGGCTTTTGAAAAAAAAACTCAGTGAGCAAAAAAGTTGGACCTGGGGCTAAGCAGACACCCTCTGTTTCAGGCAGAGCCAACGAGCACCCAGGACCTGAACCAGGAATGGCTGGTGCCAAGTGAACGAGGTGTAGTGTGTTGGGAAATGATGCCAGGGAGGCAGGCAGAGGGCTTCATAAATTGCATGAAGGCCTTGGGCTTTTTTCCTGAGGGTGATGAGAAATTATGGAATGTTCGGGGCAGGGAAGGACATGATCTGATTTGTTTTAAAAGTCTCACACTGGCTGCTGTTTAGAGGAACTAGGGTTGCAGCAGGGAGAGCAGTTCAGAGGGGCTGCCAACAGGTGACAGGTGATAGTGGCCCAAATGGAGGCTGTTGTAAAAGTCAGATTCCAGCTCTATTGTGAAAGTGGTGATTGCTCAGATTTAGGCTGCGAGAGAAATCCAGTCACAAATCATACAAAGTTCTGACCCGAGCAACCTTAAGAATGGAGTTGCCTTTTACTGAAAAGAAGCAGGTTTCAGGCTACTAAAAGCAGTAGTTTGGGGTGGGAAGATCCATCCAGGAACTACATATCTTGGACATGTCAACATGTGTGGACACAATGAGTTCAGCCCCAATGAGGATGAGAGCACCCATGGCTTACGGACAAGAGAAAAGGTCTGCGGCCCGCCCTGAGCCACTGTAGTATTCTTGGGTGACGGAGATGAGAAGGAGCTAGCAAGGAGGCTGTGGGCCTCTGCCAGTAAGGGCAAGTAAATAATCGAAGGAGAATGACGAGAGTGCACGGTCTCAGTGACGGGAAGAAAGTGTTCTAAGGTGGCAGTGACCAGCCATGCCAAACACTGCTGACAGTAGGCATCTGATGATTAGAAGGTCTGATAAGCCTAAGCGGAGGTTTTTCCATGGAGTGGTGGGTCCCAAAAGCTTAAGTTAAGTTGCTTCAAGAGAAATGGGAGAGGCAGTGGTGGCAGGGAATACAGACAAGCCTGTCCAATTCTGGTATAAAAGGAAGCTAAGACCAAGGGAGGGTGGCTGGAGGGGGATGTGAGGTCAAGCGAGGGTCTGTCTGTTGAGAACATTTTGAGGAAAGAGGGAAAAATTAAGAGTTCTGGCCTTGGGTAGGCAAGAAGTTTAGGATCCACTACAAGTAGTTAATGGTTCAGAGACAGCAGCTCAAACAAACATTACTACCAAAGTTTTAATGCCATATGACCATGCTAACCATGTGTTTTTAAAGCACATAAAATTATGTTATCTAATTCCCATTATTAAAAAAAAAAACCACATAGCTAAGACAAGGGACCATAAAAAGCAATTAATTTTGCTTATTGCTGGTTGGTGGAACTGTGGATGATTTGGGGCTTTTTAAGTGTATTCCTTATGGTTTTTCTGGCTTTTTGGAGAGCATATATTTTGGGAGAGTTACACCAAAAAAATTACAAAAATCATTTTATAGGGTATATTCTGTAAAGACCTTAGAAAACACAAGCAAATAGAGATGAAAATCCTCCATAATCCCAGGGATAAGCACTACTAACATTTTTATATGTCATTTTTTCCTCACTGATAAGGTGACATCTGAGCAGAGGTTTGATATCTGGGAGGAAAGTGTTCCAGGCAGAGGGAACAGCATGTGCAAAGGGATGAGGGGTTGTGAGGGGTGAGAGAAGGCTGAGGCTGGAGAGGGACAGGACCTGATCCTAACTGCACCACAAATGCATATCCCCAATGTGCTGTAAAGAGCACTCGGTGTGACTCAAAAGATCCGGGTTTGAATTCTTCCCAGCTGATGCTCATTAGGACAAGGGTTTTGGGCACCTCCTGCCCTTCTGTTTCCACATCTGTAAAACCACCTCGGATAGAGAATCAAGAACAATGGTGATTTCCATTTGGTGAAAGGGTTGGTCGAAGACTGAAGAGAAAATCCCGGAGAATCAAAATAAACAACCAGATGACCAGTTGATTTTAGTTACACTGAATGGAAAAACAGTCCTTTTTTTTTTTACACTACTGCCCGGGTACAGTGATCACACAGGGGACACAGGAAGCAGAGGCCGGAGTCGGATGGGCGGGCCGCCCTCTCCTGCTGCGCTCGCGGAGCCTGTGCGAAGCGGCCTGGGCACCCCCCAGTGAGCCGCGTCCCGGGCCTGCAGCCGGCGCTCCGCGCCCACCTCCCCTCCCTGGAAAGGAAAACACATCTCCCAAAGCCACCTGTCACCGCGACAGCGTCTACAGACGCGCCTCGCCCGTCGTTCCTCCGCGCGACTACGGAGCCACCATTATTCAAAACAGAAACCGCTGACCCACCTCCGTGAGTCGCCGAAGCCTAGGCTACCGGTGCCGAGCTGCAGCCCGCGCAGCGCCGGAGCACCGTCCCTGAACGAGCGACAACAAAGGCGGCCACTCGACGTCCCCGAAGCCCCGCGGCCGCCCCGCGCCGCCCGCTCCCGGGCAGCTCCCGGCCCCGCCGCCCCCCGCCCCGGGCCGCGCGGCACAAAGCGGCGGCCGCGGCCTAGTCTCGGCGCGAGGCGGGCGGCATCTCCGGGCGGACGGCCGGCCCCGCGGCCCCCGCGCGCTCGGCCCGGCCCGCGCCGCCTCCTCACTTACCGGGGCCTCGGGGCCGCGCTCCCACGTCCGGCCGGCGGCAGGCAGGCAGCGGCAGCCGCAGCCGCTCGGCGCCTTCAGGGGCCCAAGGGCGGGGATGGCGCGGCGGCGCGGCTACGGCAAGCCGGAAGGGACGCGCGCCGCCCGCCGGCAGCTTCGCTTTCTGCGCCCGGAGCCCCCGGAGCTGCAGTGCCGCGCCTCGCCCCGCGGGGGCGTCTTGGGAGGGGGGAGAGGGGCCGCCAAGGGAGGGGAAAGGCTAGAAGGGGGTCAGAAAAGCAGAGATGAGCCGGCCGCACGCGGCCCGGAATGCAGGGGTAGCGTTGTGCGTGGAACGGTGTCCCCCAGAAGACCCCTGGCACCTCAGAATGCCACCCTACTCGGAAATGGGGTCTTTGCAGGTGGCATTAGGTAAGATGGGGTCGCTCCAGCCCACTGTGACCTGTGGCCTTACAAGGGAGGAGGCCCAGGTGCAGCGATGGCAGCCCGGAGCACCCGGGACCACTGGAGGCTCCCCAGGGGGTGCAGCCTGCCCGCGCCTCGACTTGGGACTTCTGGCCTCCAGAGCTGGGAGAGAAGAAATCCCTGCTGTCCTCAGCCCCTGCTTGTGGCCGGGGAGACAGACCAGTGGCAGCGGACAGTCATCCCTCAAGTGCCTCCTGAGCGCCAACTGATGCCCAAAAGGGGACAGGGCACAAGGGCCTCGGAAGGGGACAGGGACGCGAGTTCCCTGGCCCAAGGAGCTCACCTTCTTGGGGAGGAGACAGTAAAACAGGCGAACACATACCACCCCAGAAAATGGGAACAGCCTCTGGGGATCTGCAGAGAAAGAAGAGTACTTGAGAGTTTAAGTTAGAAACAGCAGGACATGGTAGGAAACACTCCCAAGGGTTCCAACAAGGCAATGAGGGGAAACTGGAAAAAACAGAGGTTTGGAAGAAAAATGTGGATTCAGTGTCAGACACGAGAGCTGGACGTGCCTGCTTGACCTTCCAGAGGGCTGTGAGATAGGCCACGGGAGAGTCTGATGTGCTGGAAGTAAACGTGTGAGGCCTGGCATGCTGACGGAAACTGCCGCCACTGCTGCTTCAGTCTGGAAGGAAGAAGGCCTCACGTGAAGATCTGAAGTGTCCCACTGTTCAGAGGTTGGCGAGAAAAGGACCACATGGTGACACCAGTGAAGGCCGGGGTGATGCCCACAAAGCCAGGACAGCATGCTGCCATGGACACCGAGGGAAGAGAGGGCTCACAAGGGAGAACAAATGCGCTCTGCCCAGGGTTGGCGGGATTTGGAAAGGTGCTGACCTTGGCAATGCTGTTTGAGTGAAGCAGGGTTGACGGTCACAGCTCTGGGAGTGGGTGGAGAAATGACGAGATGAAGAGGTGGAGGGGCAGAGTAAACCTAGTCAACTCTCAAAAATAACTTGGCTTTCCCTTCCTAACCAAAAGGGGAAAGAGAAATTAAACAAAATAAAGTTTCAGTGGCGGAGAGATTTCAAATGGAGTCGAGAGGTCATTCTGGAGGTTAGTTGCTCTTATGCCTTACATAGATATCCCTTTCTAGTTTTTAGTCTATTAGAAGAGCTAGAAGGAAATAACCTGAAACTGCTGAACTGCAACCCAGTACCCTTGATTCTTGGAGATGATCATGTAACTATATAGCTTGTACGGTGCAACTGTGATTGTGAGAACCTTGTAGCTCATAGTCCCTTAATCCAGCATAAGGACAGGTGAGTAGAAACAAGAGGGACAGACAGCAAATGAATAATGGGGGGGGGGTTATGGGATGTTTTGGGTGTTCTCTTTTATTTTTATTCAGTAATGAAAATGTTCAAAAACTTGTAGTGATGAATGCACAACTATATGATGATACTATGAACAACCCATTGTAAACTTTGGATGACTGTATGGTATATGAATATATCTCAATAAAATTGCATTAAAAAAGAAAAAAATAATAACTTGGCTTTCAACTCTGCAAGTGATCTCACTGCCCTCCCCCCATGTGGGACCTGATTCCCAGGGCTGTAAATCTCCCTGGCAATGCAGGGTATGAGTCCTGGGAATGAGCCTGGACGCGGCATCGTGGGATTCAGAAAATCATCTTGACTAAAAGGGGGAAGAGAAACAAAACAAAATAGAGTTTCAGTGGCTGAGAGATTTCAAATGGAGTCGAGAGGATATTCTGGAGGTTATTCTTATGCACTACATAGATATCTCTTTTTAGCTATTAATGTACTAGAGTAGCTAGAAGGAAATACCTGAACCTGTTGAACTGCAACCCAGTGGCCTTGATTCTTGAAGACGATTGTATAACTATGTAGCTTATGTGATATGACTACATATTGTGAAAACCTTATGTCTCACAATCCCTTTATCCACCTTTATCCAGTGTATGGACAGATGAGTAAAAAAATGGGGACAAAAATTAAATGAAAAGTAGGGTAGGATGGGGGTTGGAATGCTTTAGGTGTTCTTTTTTACTTTTATTTTTATTCTCATTTTTATTTATTTTTTTGGCGTAAGGAAAAATGGTCAAAAATTGATTGTGGTGATGAATGTACAACTATATGATGATACTGTGAAAAACTGATTTTATGCTTCAGATGACTGCATGCTATGTGAATATATCTCAACAAAATTGTATTTAAAAAAATAATAACTTGGGTTTTCAACAAAGGGTGCTGGGAAACTGGATAATTTCGTGTAAAAGAATGAAGTTGGACCCTTACCTCACACGAGATGCAGAAACAAACTCAAAATGGATCAAAGATCTAAATATAAGTACTAAAACTATAAAACTCTTAGAAGAAAACATGTTGCTCAGATATGAAACCAACAGCACAAGCAACAAAGGAAATTATGTATGTTGGACATCATCAAAATTTAAACTTTTTTGCCTCAAAGGACTTCATCAAGAAAATGGAAAAACCCACAGACTAGGAGAAAATAGTTGCATGTCACATGTCTGATAAGGAACTTGTATCCAAGGTACATAAAGAACTCTCACAACTCAATAATTAACTTGGTTATAAAATGAACAAAGGATCTGGATAGGCATTTCTTCAAAGAAGATACAGGAATGGCCGATAAGTATGTGAAAAGATGCTCAGCATCATTAGTCATTAGGGAAAAGGGAAATGCAAATCAAAACCACAGTGAGATACCACTTCCCACCCACTGGGATGGCTATAATCAAACAGTTAGATGACAGGTGTTGGCTGGTGAGAATTTTAAATGGTGCAGCCACTTTGGAAAACAGTTTGACAATTCCTCTAACAGAGTTACCATGTGACCCAGCAATTCTCCTAAGTGTACACTCAGAAGAAGGGAAAATTAAAACGGATGTTCAAATACTTGCACTTGGAGGTTTTTGGCAGCAATACTCACCAATAACCAAGACAGGCAAATGGCCCAAGTGCCCATCAATACGTGAAGATAAACCACAGGGGACACATCCAGACACTCGGGTATTATTCACCCTTAAAAAGGAATGAAGTTCTGATCCACCCTCAGCACAGAGGAACCTTGAAGACATCACACAAATGGCAAGAAGCCAGACACAAAGGAGAGAGGAAGCAGATAAGTGGTTGGGGGGGTGAGGAGCTGGGGTGAGGGGATTTGGGGAGAGACTGCTAGTGGGTACGTGGTGTCTTTTGGAAGTAATGACAATGTTCTGGAATTTGTCAGTGGTTGGTGATGGTTGCAGAACTTGTGAATATACTAAAAACCACTGAATTTTACCTTTTCAATGGTGACTTTTATGGTGTATAAACTATATTGATTAAAAATTTCATTAAGAAAAGGAAGGCAAAAAGATGCAGGCTGTGAGGCCAAGTGATCAACTCATCAGCAAAATGCTGGTGCAAGCACCCTCACGTTAAACACATGGAAAATGTGTGAAAAGCAAAGAGGCGAGCAGTTTCCTGTTTTGCAGCGCTGAGGGGGAGGCTGTAGGGCCGGTGGGAGTGGGGGGAACCTGGAGGCCGAGGCTGGGATCCTGGAGGGGAGGCTGCCCACGCCAGCCACAGGGCCGGAGCACAGGATGGGGTACAGAACAGGATGGGGGCACAGGCTTGGGGCCGGGTTCAGGGAGACAGGTAGTTTCTTTCCTCCAGCCAGCTGAGAGGGCTTGGGGGAGGGGGCCGAGCTGAAATGCTGGCCTGAGAGGGGACCCAGTGGGCACCAGGGAGAGGTTTGAGGGTGCAGCAGGGGCCAGGGCCCGGGCCGTGCTAGGACACCAGCCCCACGGGCATCGCATCCTCAGGGTGCTGGCCCCGGAATCTAAGCCAGACGCTGCCAGTGGTACTGACAACCTCGCTGCGGAGAGGGGAGCTTCTCGTGCAGCTGGCCCTGAGAAAAGGCGAGTGAAAACTGAGGATTTCCTGTTTCACTCCCAGGCAGTGCACAGGGTTTACGAGCGGAACAGCGGGTTTACTGCGTCCTCTGGGCTGCCTCCCTTGATGAGCAGCTTTCTTCTCATCCTGACGGAAAGTCATTTTGCAGTTTGTGTGTTCAATGCTGTTTGTGTCCCCAGAAATCTTCGCCTGCCCTGGGGTTGCGAAGCTCTTCTGCCAGGCTTGCACTTAGCAGTTCTGTAGTTTTACCTCCCTGCTCAGCCCAGGGTCCACCTTGCATGAATCAGCCCGTGACTCCAACATCACTTGTGAAAATCACTCTCATCCACTGAACTGCCTTGGCCCGGGTGGGCTCTATGGTCGGGAAGCCAGGAAGCTCACACCTGCATTTCCGGGCAGTCGGGCAATACGCGCTCCCCCAGGCTCCGTGTGCCCGGGCTCGGGTGGCTGGGAGGTGGCTGGTGCCTGCTGCCACGAGCGGCTGAGAGGCGCATCTCTCCTGCGGCAGAGGCAGTACTGGGTGGCCCTCGGCAGGGAGTCGGGGACAGTGGCTTCCTGGCTCCGGTCCCTGGAGGAGCCACTGCCTTGAGTGGGTTTGTTTCCAGAACGAGACCATGAGGTTTTCCCTTTCAGACCTTCCGTAACATCAGTTTCAACACACGCAGCTGAAAAGCCCTTATGTCATTTTTTTCCCTAAATCTTACTCACGCGTCTCTTACTGGCTCGCACATCTGGGGACCGAGCAAGGTGCAAGGCGGCTGGGAGCTGCCCACAGCAGGCCCCCCTCACTGGCCTCGGGGCCACAGTGGTGCAGGCCACGGCGCCCACCCTGTGGGGCTCAGATCCCGGGCCTTCCCTGCTCCCCTCAGCCCGAGTCAGGTCAGACGCATACACCCGCTGCCGTCCATGCTCTGGGCACCCCACACAGGACGAGCGATGAGCTTCAGGGGTGCGGGGAAGCAAGCACGTTTATGCAATATTAGCAGGAACACCAAGGTGAGCCGCCTTTAGGGAGGCAACAGCCTCCCACATTAGGGAGCCATTCGGAGCCCAGCCGCGGCCCCCGCAGCCGTCACTGGCACCGCCTCTGGTCCTCCTGATCCCCACCCTCCGTTCTCCACACGGCTGAGCCACACGGTGCACACGCCCGCGCGTACGCTCATGCGCACACCGCACACACCGCACAGGCTCACATTGTGCACACACACACCGTGTGCCACCTGAAACCCCCGCAGCTCCTGCCCACCGCCGGCCCGCTGTCCAATGCCCCTTCTCCCCTGCTAACGGGACAGCAAGTTTGCACACGGTGGCACTGGGCGCCACCGCTTCAGAAAGACATTTCCCAGCCTGCCTTGCAGCTGGAGGTGGCCATGTGACACCTCTGGCAGCTGCTGGGTGGGGCTTCCACGAAAGCTGCTTCCCATCTGGAATGCGGGCACAATGCAGGAGGTGGGGCTGCCACCTTGTGCCTGTGAGGCCCCAAACCCCAAGGTGCAAGGGCCACATGGAGGGAGGAGCCCCAAACTACTCCATTACAGGGTCGTCATTCCAGCCCTGAACTGCCATCCTCCACTGTAAGGTTGAAAAAAAAAAAAAGACCTTTTCTCGTTTGTGCCACTTGTTAGGGTTGCAAAAAATGGAGTAAACACCTTGGGGAGCGGCCCTGCACACTGAGCATAACTCAGGCTCCCTCCCAGGGCTTCCGAGGGCCTCCGAGTGCCGCCTGCCGGCCCAGCCCTGGCCCTCCTCACCTCACCACGGCAGCCTGTGCCCGCACGGGCAGCCTCGCAGAGGCACACGCACCAGGGCTGTGCTTCCGGAACCAGGGCTGACCCCTAGCCTAGTGCTTCACACACGCACACCAGCATCTCCAGGCCAAGTGAAGGGATAAACAAAACCTCAAAGACCAAGGAAAAGGTCAAAGGATCAAGTAAACAAAATTTATACTTCTTTAATAAGAAAATCACTTCTTTAAAAAAATAGCGTCTTCCCATGCTGAGGTGTGTGGCCGTAATGCACAAACTGCAAATGACCTAAGGCAGACTGCTCTTGTGCTAGACCCAGAGAAGCCTCAAGACCCTGAGGGTGCAAAGCCAGGTCATGTCGGGGAGACGGTCCCCAGAGCCCTCGGCTCTGCCGTCGCAGGGAGAAGGCTGGCTGCAGTGGCGCCGGGCTCCCGCCAGTGGTGGAGTGGATGTGCCACACCTTGAAGGCCTCTCATTGGGTCTCCTCCTCGCTGCCTTCCAGGGGACTGGGGACCTGCAAGACAGAAGCAAACAGGAAAACAGAGGTTGGGGACGGCGCCTTCTCCACTGCAGCCTGACCGGGCGGGCGTCACCTTCCTCCACAGTAAAGGTTAGCATTTGTCCACAAGTCAACTGGGGAAGGCCAGGGAGCAGGTAAGTGGGGGCAACTCTTGGGTCCCTTCTAACCCCAATGGGCTGCCACGGGCTCTCAGGGAACACTCTCGGCTGCTCCACAACCTGAGCATGCAGGCCCTACCACTGTCCCCACAGAGCCAACAGGCAGAAGCTGACTCAGCAGGGCCGGCCAGGTGGCGAGTGGGCCGGGTGGGATCTGTGCGTGGCCGCCCCCGGGCTCTGGGAGAGGAGCACCGTCACGCGGAAGGAGTGCCAAGGCTGCTTTTAGCTCCAGCCCTTGTTACGCTTGCTGTCATCCCAAAGGGCACTTGTCCTGGCTCCCCCGGCAGTAACACAGCTGAAGGCCACCTGCTGCCACGGAAGCGGCTGAGGAATGGCGACACGCTTCGGACCCTGCAGGGGAGTGTTCCAGGCCCAGCCGGACCCCACCCGTCCACTGGCCCTCGCCACAGCCTGGCAAGGAGGGTGGGTCCTGTCAGTGCCTCTGTCTCATGAATGGGGGACCAGGGCCCACAGGGCGTCCACCGCTGCCCAGGGTCAGCAGTGCAGAGTGGAGCTATCACGCAAGGCAGAGCGGCCGGGCAGGCACCTGGGGGGCAGCTAACTCAGGAGCTGTGGATGCGATGCCACACGAGGCTAGGAAGGCGCCAGCCGTGCAGGAGCACTCATGCATGCTTCCCAGGGGCAGGGCTGCCCCCCGCGGGAGCAGCACCACGAGCCGGCGTCCCCTGGACCCCTCCTCCACCCCGGCCCAGTGGCCCTACCGTGGCGCCCGCGCTGGCTGTGGCGCTGAAGTCGTGGATGGGCAGGGTGCTGAGCCACTGCGCCATGGAGCGCTCGTGCCGCTCGGTGCTGACGATGGTGGGGTAGATGTGCCGCTCCTTGAAGGCCGCGATCTCGCCCGCCTCCTCGGACCAGTCCAGCGGCTCGTGCAGCCCGTCGCCCCCGAAGCGCTGGTTGTACTTCTCGAAGTGCACCCTCTCGAGGACCAGGCCCAGCCCCGGCGCCTTGGGCACGTCCACCTTCTCGAGCCCCCAGCTGCGCTCCAGCGCGTCCTCGGGCGCGTAGCCCTTGGCGATGGCGACCACCAGGCCCACCATCTTCCGGATCTGGTGCGTCATGAAGCTCTGCCCCTTGACCTTGATCACGGCGAACTCCAGGCCCTCCCGCTCGAAGGGCCGCTCGCAGTGCATGTCCAGGATGTAGCGCCGGGCACTGGGCTCCCGGGGCCCCTTCTGCGAGGTGAAGTTGTGGAAGTTGTGGGTGCCCTTGTAGCAGGCGAGGAGCCGGTTGACGCGCTGCAGCGTCTCCTCGCTCAGGCGGTAGGTCTCGTCCTGCGCATCGCAGTCCTTGTGGGCAAAGGCGAACGTGGGCAGCATGTACGAGTACGTCCTGGCGTCGCACTTGTTCTTGGAGTTGAAGCCCCCCGTGACCCTCTTCAGCCCTGGGGGAGGGAGGGGCAGGCGAGCGTGAGGGGCTCCTCGAGGGGAGCCAGGGATCGGGCCCCGACCTCGAAGCACGCACAGTTCTCTCAGGCCAAAGCGCTCACCGAAACCACACAACCGGAAGCTGTGCGAGTGCAGCCGGGACCCTGCGTCACAGCAGCAACCCCAGCAGAAGGGGGCCAACAGCTTCCGGGACAGCAGAGGCAGGCCGCGCGCCCCAGAGCTGGTGCTGGAAGGCCTGGGCTCGAGGACGTGTGGCACCCAGGATATGGCAGGGGCCACTTCAATATTACATTGGCGATAAAAAGGCAAAGTGACAGATTATATGCAGT
>PVKY010010306.1:0-12724 GCA_004027775.1 Bradypus variegatus
CGTCTCCCAAGTTCTAAAAAGAGATACATCCTATATTAGACTTAAAGGTCTTTCTGCCTGAAGTATGTGGGGTACTGTGTTGTATATCCAAACCAGCCTTTAAGAAGGGTTTAACTGGTAGGTTTGGATGTCCAGGGCTTGGGCTCAAGCAAAGGATTGTAGTCTTGGTTTCCAGTAGCAAAAAGGGCCAAAGGGTAAATGTAATTTCAAGTCTCTAGAGAGCACCAAAAATTAAGTGAAGAGAACAAAACTCAGTTGAGTAGACTGAGGTGCAGGAGTAGGACCCAAACATGAGACAGCAAAAAGTAACAACTGGGAAAGAGTCAGAACAAGGGAGGATTTTTGCCACGTGTGAATGAAGCCAAAGTTCTCCTCAGTTTGCCTGTATCAGTCATCAGACTGGCTTAAGAGTAAAGTCAGAGAAGATAACAAGTAACATAAAAAAGAGTACTTATTCTCAAACAATGCACACAAGAAGCTTGCTTCTTCTATAAAATGGGGATAGAAGCAATGCCCATCTATGATGGTCAGTTTCATGTGTCAACATAGCTAGGCTATATAGTACCCAGTTATTCAAACACTTCTCTGGGTGTTGCTTGGAAGGTATGTTGTAGATGTGGTTAACATCTACAATCAGTTGGCTCTACGTAAAGGAGATTATTCTCTATAATGTGGGTGGGCTTCATCCAATCGGTTGAAAGGCCTTAAAAGCAAAACAAGTTTTCTCTGAAGAAGAAATTCTGTCTCAAGATGGCAGCATTGACTTCTGCCCAAGTTTCCAGGCTGCCAGCCCACCCTATGGATTTCAGACTTGCCAGAATCCAGGATGGCATGAACCAATTCCTCGAAATAAATCTCTTAATATCTATCTATCACTGTCCAACCATCCTACTGATTCTGTTTCTCTGAAGAACCCTGAGGGATACACTACTTCATGGGGCATTGGGGGTTAAGTGGAAGGCGGCATGTAAAGAACTAAGCACAAGGCCTGACGCGAAGCAGATGTCAGCTATTATTATTATTCCATCCCCTGAACTACATAACATAAAGCTTAAACATGTATACTAAACCACTCCAATATCAAATCTAACTTAATTCTCCCAACTATTTAGCATCTCAAAATTGCCTCGTATTAAATTACTTAATTAGTTAATGTAATAGACCACTTTAAACCAGATATAAATGTGGGGTGTGTACTGCTCAAAATACGTGGTTTCTCCCTGCTGCTCTAGTGAACTGCCTTAGTATCAGTCACCAAAGGGCTATTTTCAGGACCTGTAATCTCTTTTTGTTGTCCAAACTTTAGAAGTGTTTCACCCTCGATTTACTCATGATCTCTTTTTGACTACTTTTAAACTACTTTCTAACCTCTCAAAACATTCTTCCTCTTTGGATTCCAAGGTATCACTTTGGTTTGGTTTTCCCTTCTACCTCTCCCCACTTCTTGGTCTCCTTGGCAGGCCCGCCTTCCTCTGGCTGTCACTTTGGATTCTAATATTCCTCAGGTACACCTCAGGTACTTTTCACCTCTTCCCGCAGCCTTTCCAATAGCCTACCTTAATTTACACTTTTGTTTCTTGATCAGATTACAGCAACAGCCTACATAACCTTATTTCTAGTTTCTCCCAATCCTAGTCTGTCCCTCATGCTGCTTCCAGAATTTTTTAAAATATATTTTTAAGAGTGTATAAATATATACATACAAATATATATATATATATATATATATATATATATATGTATATAAAGTATTTGTGAAAAGACCTTGATTATCTCCTGTTGCCTACAAGAAAAAATCCAAATCCTCAGCATTCCACACATGGCCCTTCATTTTGACCCAACCAATCCCTTCAACCTCATCTCATCCATCTTTCTTCCTCCTACTCACCCAGAACTCCAACTACAGGGAAATGTATTTCATTGCTCAGATTACAACATACGTTTTCACAAATCCCAGCCTTTCCATGTTTCCTCTTCCTTGATGCCATTTTTTTTCCCATTACCAACCACATTTTCCCCCCAACCACTTCCTGAGCCAGCTTCCTTCTCTATTACAGCATTTGCCAAATATTTCTCTATGTATCTATTCCCCTAGGAAAACGTAAGCACCTGAAATTTAGGGAAAAGCCTTTTTCTCTTCTACAGCTTCAAAATCTAGTACCAAGCAAGTGTGCACAAATATTTACTGACTGAATTGTGAGCAATCAACAAACATTAAAATGATTTTTTTAAAGCTGCAATTTAAAAATTGCTCCTTAGGTGGAAAAAGATTAAAATGAAACACTCCAGCTCAAATCTCAAGGTAAGCATGGATAGCTTGAAGGCCAGAAGACACACAAGGAAGGCAAATGTGGACTACCCCAGAACTTCAAGGTTGTACGTCTGTGGCAGTGGATATACATAACAAATATGACCGTATCACCCCCCCTCCTTAAAATCTTTCAATGTGATCTACTGAAAAACATGTTACCATGTGTCATTGCTCAATGGTGATCATACAATGCTAAGAGCAAGACAAAATATAGAGGGTTTTTTATGTGAAATGTTTATTATACTTTATCTCCCTATGTTCAACAATTTATAAGTATATATTAATCTCATTATTCAAAAAAAAATCCTTCAGTTGCTTTTTTGAGGATAAAGCCTCATCCTTAATCTGGCCTACAAGGGCCTCCATGTGTTATGGGCCTGTCTCACCTCACTCTCTGAACTTTAGCTACACAGGTCTTCTTTCCCACCTCAGTTTTTGTACAAGCTGATTCATCAGTAATGTTCTTTCATGTACCTTCCTACTCCAAACTAGTTTGCTCTTAGCCTTACGAATGAGGATTCCTTAAGCCACTTCCATCATATGCTGGCAGGGCACAAGAAGGTGTTATCACACTATATTTGGGAGTCAATACAGTAGTACAGTGGTTACCATTGTGGATTACACTCAGGCTCAGTCCTTGGACATATTTATCTAACCTCTTTATGGGTTAGTTTCCTCCCCTGAAAAATTGGGTTAAGAGCAGTACCCACCTCATAAGGATGTTGAAAACATTATAGCAGATAATTGAAGGAAAGCAATTAGCACTGTGCTACACCTGTAGTAAGAGCCCAATATATGTCATTAATTATCACATTTGAATACTTGAATTATTTGTCACCTCTCCCCCTGCTCTGCTGCACCTCTGGCCCAGGGACCACGTCAGCCTCGTTCATCTCTGTAACCTTAGCCTCAGCACAGGACCCTGAATCTAGAGGGTCTTTGGTATGAAATGATTAAAAAATGAAAATAAAAACTGTCAAAAGTCTTCGGTCCCACTTTTGCCTTAAAAATGTCAAGCAAGTCACTCAACATACCTAAGACTCGTTTACCCTTCGGTAAAATGGGAATTGTAGCATCTCCCTTAGCGGGGCTTTGTATTAAATAAGGTGATGGATGTGCAGAAGCACAAAACACAACTTACGCTGTCCCCATGGGAGATGTTTATTACCAATAGAGCTGAGGGAGGCGACTTCCCTCCTCTCCGGCACGTCTCGTCCCGCCCGCCCTCTTCCCAGCCCACAACCTCCCTGCGCCCTTGGCCCGGGTCCCTCGGGATCACAGGCGTGGGAGCCACGTCCGCGAGTCGTTCCCTCTTGCCACCCTCCTTCCTACCTCGCCCGGAAGGACGCACTTCCGGCGGATGTGAGGGGGCGGGCCACGGAAACGGAAGTGAGCGGCGGGCCGGCTGGCGGTAACGGGGCTGAGAGGTGGTGCGGACCGCGGGGTGAGAATGGTGAGTGAGCTCCTCGCGGCTGTGGTTTCCAGCCGCGTGGGGCCGAGGCCCGGCAGGAACTGGTGGTCGCCTCCCAGCCCGTCCCAGGCGGCGTTGGCGAGGTGGGGCAGGCCTCGGGCGCCATGATCCGCCGAGTCACGGCCGCGGGTGTGGCGCGGGCTGGTCCCGGGAGCGACGGTTAAGGCTTTGTGCCCTTCCCGCTGCTCTTCTCTCGGTTGCGCCCGTTTCGCTTCAATTCCCCCGGCAGGCTCCGGCCCCTTCCCCGTGAAACCTACTGTGGGGTGGCGCCTCGGACCACCTTTTCCCTGAGGGGTAACCTTTGAGAGCCCTGAGACCTCAGACTCCTCGCCCAGCCTTGGCCGCCGCCCTGCAGAGCGCAGCCGAAGTGGGAGGCATGGGGCTTCGGTGTGAGTGAGCATTTCGGAACTGCCTTGATAACAAGCCCCACAAATATAGGCCGCATTTTTATAGGATGCCATCCATGGTTCTTGGTGTTGAGAAAAATGAAACATTTGCTTCCCTCTGTTTGTCAGTGTAGTTAGTGCATCTCTCTCTCTCTCTCTCTTTAAACGGAAAACAAAAAGGAGCAACTTAAAAGATGTGACCTTTGGATAAGACTTCTGAATTACCATTGCCACTGGGATACCAGTACTGGTAGGCCATCCAAATCTGGAAAGCTTCTGGTGGTAAACAGTGTTAATCATTTTAAAGAAGTCTCAAATGTCATTAATTGCACTTAGATTTTCGCACATTTGTTTTTCCTTGCTACTTTATTAGAAACAGCAGTACTGATTTTACAGAAGATTAATAATGATGATTAATATAATATTCTAATATAGAACCCAGAGACTGGAATTCCATTTTTCTGCTATCATTTTACAGTAAAGTGGTCTAGCTGGAGGAGAATGTTCCTATAGGAAAGTAACAGGCGATGTTTTTGGAAAGGTACAAACAATTCTAGTCCTGAAGGTGTTCACCTACCGGTTCTGCTGAGTTAACAGTCCAGAAAGGTCGTTTGAATTGCTTGCAGTCACATGGTAGATTGGTGTCATCTGTACCAGCCTGTGGACTAGATTTTTCTCCCTGATCCACCATGACTTCTCTGAAAGTTGAAATCTGTGAAGGTTCTTGAGTTGCAGCTGAGGAGTATTCTTAAAGGCTTTATCCTTCAGACCAGACATTGATGAACCAGCTTTGGGGAGGTTGTGTGTTTTAGGGAAACCTTGATATGCATATGAAAGAAGCTAGAGGCAACAAGACCCAGTAGTGTGCTGTTGAAGTTATCCAGTTGTGACACTAGAGTGGTAGATTGAAGAAACCTGAAACTGAATGAAGTACCTGACCAAATAACTGTAATAGTTAGTGAAAAAAAATCCATTTAAACAAGCTGGGTTCTTCTAGAATAGTGTAAGACTTAATACCAAATTACTTGCAGCTGTTTTACATTATTCTTCAGAATTGCAGTATATTGCACTTGAACAGCAAGTGACTTCAAGTCAGCATCTTGTACTTTACCTATTGTAACACTTACCACATTTTATTTGCTTTATTTGCTATGCTGTGTATTTCCATTAGACTAAGCCCTGGGAGGTAGACCTGTATCTTTTGCACCTAGCTGAATACCTAACACATAGTGATAGATGCATAATAAATACTTGTTATTAAAAGCTTCACAATATAAATGCACAGGGTGACAATCCATTAGTACCAAATGTACTGTGAGTCTTTGCTTTTTTTGTTTGTTTTATACTATCCTGATGAGGTGCGTTTCTTTTTTATAGGTGGTGGCATCCTTTTACAGAAACCAAACTTTTCTGAAATTCTCTTTTTTTTTGTCACCACTTTCTTCTGGCTACCTCGTCCCTTATACCATTTCTTTGTTTGCCTTCCTTGTCCCTAAGAAGTGATACTCCTCAGCTTTCTTCATTTTGTGCTAATCATTCTCCATTGACAACTTAGGGGAGGGATCTTTCTGAAGAAAGCAAATTTGATCATTCTATAACCCTTGAGAGTCTCTTACCAATTTCAGAATAAAACCCAATTTCTTTGCACGTAAGGCTTTTCACTTTCTGGCTTTTACTTCTGCTTCTCTCATACATGTTTTTAGCCAGTCATCTCAATCTACTTGTAGCTTGTTTACTTGTTTTCATACCCTTGTCCATGTTCTTGTTTCTTAGAATGCCTTTCAATCTGACAGCATTCAAAGATAAGCCCAGGACTCTTTCCCATCCCCATCTCCACCCCAAAACTTCCTATAATGTTGTGTCCCTTTACTGTAATACTTAAGGCTTATCATAGTTTTCTAGACTGTGGGCTTTTTGAGAGCAAGGGCCCTGTCCTCCTTTCCTCCCTCCCCCTCCTCCAGGGTTTACAGTAATTTTTACATAGGTATTAGTTATGTGTGCATGTTTTGTTTTGTTTTTCTTAATGAGTGAGTGGTTTAATAGTATTTTTTGTATTGTAGAATGCCAGAGGACTTGGATCTCAGCTAAAGGACAGTATTCCAGTTACTGAACTTTCAGCAAGTGGCCCTTTTGAAAGTCAAGATCTTCTTCGGAGAGGGTAAATGACAGTTGTGAAACATTCATAAACATTCATAAAAATTTTTTGTGAATTGTTTTTGACAATATTCTTTAAATATTTTGAGATGCCAGAACTATATATTTAATTTGGCAGATATTAAGTTATATGTCTTGGACCTGGGGCAGAACTGGTAGGGAAGAGGCTTGGATCTGTAGTGGAAGAAGCATAACAGAATTGTAGGTTCAGCCAGAATAGGGACACCCTCTTAGGAGGTGGTATCTAGTAACATGATTTAGGGTTCTTCTTTTGTAACTGATAACTTTGAGAGCCATTTGCCACCTCCTCTTACTAACTTGCAGCAGTCACTCACTTTTCTTTGAGAGACACCGAAGCATGGCCCTTAAGAGCATGAACCACCTGGGTTTGAATCCTGGCTCTGCTTTTTAGTAGATGCATGCCTTTCGGCAAGTTGCCTAATTGCTCTGTGTCTGCATCCTCATCTATAAAATGTGGCTAATAATGGTGTACATCTCATTTTGAAGAAGAAATGAGTTGATACATGAAGAATGCTTAGAACAGTCCCTGGCATTAGTAAGCACTCAGTAAGTGTTAGCTGCCACTGCTCTTCTTCTCTAGCTGCAGCACAGTTACACCTCGTCCCTGGGTTTCCTTTATGTTCCTCTATGCTTGGGTCTCAGTATATGGCTCTGGTCTTTTTCTTGGCTGGTCCCTTTTCGGCCTAATCAAAAGAGATATTAATTTTTGTCCTTATAAACACTTTATGTTTTGAATTTTGTCTCTGATTTTAAAGTGTTTACTCTTACTATATTAGAACAGCATTCTGATGTTGGTGCCTGGTGACAGATACAATGCCTCTTTATAGACTTTCCATTTTATAGTGTAAGAAAAGCAGTATAGAGCTTTTGGAATTGGTAATATAATTTGATTTGTAGTATAATCAAATTCATAGGCCAGCCAGTAATCAAGTCCTGTTGATTTTTTTCCCTTGAAATACTACTTTTTCTTTTCTTCCTGGTTATATGATGAAGATTGCCGTGAGCAGGAACATTTTAATTCTATGTCTAGGATAGTGTTCTTAGCAACAATATTCCGTAAATGATTGTTGCAGAATTTATAAGGTTTCTTGCCTGTCAAATCCTGGTTCAGACAATAAGCTAGTCAGCTTTATGATACGTAGAGGGTTAAAGACCAGTGACTTGGTTCTAATATACCTAAATAGCATTTTATATATAGTAGGTGTTCCGTAAGTGCTAAACACATTTATTCAACATGTGTTTATTAAATAAGCATTAGAACTGGAGAGGTGAGGCTTAAAATATCTTCTACTGTGCAAGAAGCATCTCATTAATAATACACAGAGTAATATGTATAAACATGTTAGTTAAATTTTTCTAGATATATGGCAGTAGCAGTTCCTGAAGAATTTTCCCTTCTGAATTGAAGTCTTTGAACACCAATACCTGTAATAGATACATTTTAAAACAATAACTGTACAATACATTTTACTCTTTTCTTTTGCTGTATGGTTCTGTGAATTTTAGTACATGTATAGCTCCCTGTAACCACCTCTACAACAAGGATATAGAATAGTTCCATCATCCCCCCAAAAACTTTCTCTTGCTAATCCGTTAAAGTCACAGCCTTGATAGATGCATTTTTTTTTAAATGAAAGCAATTTACTATAAGTTATTTACAGGATTCTAATCATATCAAAGAAATAAAATTTTGACTAGGCTTGACTTATATACACAGCATTTTAAATGTCACAAATAATGTTGAGGGTTCCTTAAATATTGTGTTTTAACTTTTTTTAATTGTTGAGAATTGTGTCTAAGTTCTTTTTTTTAATTCCTTTTTATTGAGATATATTCATATACCATGCAGTCATACAAAGCGTACATTCAGTTGTTCACCGTACCATTATATAGTTGTGGGTTCATCACCAAAATTTATTTTTGAACATTTTCATTACTACACACATAAAAATAATAAGAATAAAAATTAAAGTGAAAAAGAACAATTAAAGTAAAAAAAAAACACTGGGTGCCTTTTTTTTTGCCCCATTTTCCTACTCATTCATCCATACACTGGACAAAGGGGAGTGTGGTCCATATGGCTTTCCCAGTCACATTGTCACCCCTCATAAGCTACGTTTTTATACAATTGTCTTCAAGATTCATGGGTTCTGGGTTGTAGTTTGATAGTTTCAGGTATTTACTGCTAGCTATTCCAGTTCATTAGAACCTAAAAATGGTTGTCTACATTGTACGTAAGAGTGCCCACCAGAGTGATCTCTTGGCTCCTTTTGGAGTCTCTCAGCCACTGAAACTTATTTCATTTCCTTTCACATCACCCGATGCCGGGTCTGGATTCCTCCCCGGGAGTCATATTCCACATTGCCTGGGTGATTCACTCCCCTAGGTGTCAGATCCCACGTAGGGGAGAGGGCAGTGATTTCACCTGCCCAGTTGGTTTAGCTAGAGAGAGCGAGCCACACATAGATGCAGTTTTAACATTGGGTTTTAAGTGTCTCTATTTAAAATTTTTATTTTTAGATTTCCTTGTGTGAAAAATGAACTTTTGCCCAGTCATCCTCTTGAATTATCAGAAAAGAATGTAAGTACGTTATCAAGTTCCTGTAACTTTATGTTTATATTCTAGTACAAAAATACTTACATTAAGACTTTATGGTTTTATTTTATTAAAACAATCCTGGTACTGAGAATTTGACTGCAAAGTATATGAGGCCTTATTTCTAATATCCTTGTAGTATATGCTTTCAAATTGTCATACTTCACCAAAGCTCTCTTTCCACACATTCTTCTCTTTTTTATGGGTATCTCTTAAGATTGCTCCATATCTCGCTATTCCTCTCAATATTTTCTTATTTGATGATCCTGTTTTGTTTATCATATTTTCTCCCTGTCATTTTTGTTGTTGACTTCTGAGTCCACATCTATAGCTTGGACCTCTTTTTCTTGCCTGTATCTCCAAGTTACTGAGGGGCATATCCACTTGCTGGGCACTGTTGGGTATCCGGGTAAATATGATACAGGCCCCTTCCATAAGGGGCTTAAAATTTAATGGAGAAGACAGGCAGTGTGTAGGGACTTCATAGAGTGCTACCAGAAGGCCAAAGATGGGGAAGCCACCTGTGGTCAGGATTTGGAAGACTATAGAGCAGGGGGGCATTTGAACAGTTTTAGAGTAGTGCTAACCAGGTAAATAGATAGGGAAAGGTCATACCCAAAAGAGAGTATAGCATCTGCTGATGTTCTGAAGGTAGCAAAGTGTTTTTAAATATCCGTTCACAGGGAATATTTTGGTAGAGTATCTTGGGTTTCTGCTATATCTATTCAGTGTTTTTCCAGTTCTTAAAGGATACTAGAGAAACACTGTAAAATACGTTTTTGGAAGGAAAAAAAAGCTGGTAGGAATAGCTCATTTTGATGAATAAATGAACTACAGATGCAGTTGATACAATTGACCAAAATGCTAGGAAAAAAATTTAAAAAAATCATGTATAAAGGTGATTGTGAAGTTTTGCATAAAGGTTTAGAAAATAAGTTAGGAGAGAACCTAAGATGAAGGCTAGGTGAGACAGGGCAAAAAAACACCTCCATGAAAAAAACTAGATAAAAACCAGGAAGTGACCCAGAACACCACTTCCAGCGTAGCACCAGCCAGAGAAGTTCTGCTGAATCCACAGGGAACGTGCATTTGGTGAAACCAGGAGATTGCATTCTGAAACAAGTGAGTGAGCCAGCTGAAAGTCCGGCGGCCGCGCTGCATTGTGAGGAAACGGTGGACTGGTGTTTGGAGATGGACTAGTTCTTTAAAAAAAAAAGCCCTGGAGCGGCTGCAGATAAGACAGGGAGAGCCACTCAGTAAAGCACAGCAGAAGTGGGCTGGGCTATTGCCTTGGTGTCTGGCATGGAGGATACCCCTTCCCACACCCACTGCTGATTGTCTCAAGACCAGGGGAGCAGAGGATAGCCAAAAGGAGGAAAAACAAAAACGTATTCCTTACAGCCATCTCCCCAGCAGGCGGAGGACACTCCTGCCCGGGGCCGGACTCAGCCCAGAGCTGCGCCAAGAAACCCAGTGTGACAGGAAGTCTTTCCTGCAGCACCGTGCACACGCCACAGTATCAGCCGTGGACAGTGGCCTTTAATGCACCCACAGCTGATTGTCCTGGAGCTGGGAGGGCGGAGCTGTGCGAAAAGGGGGAAGTTAACGTGTCCCATTCAACCATCTTTGAAGCGGGCTGGGAGCGCCCCTGCACGGCCCAGCGACCCAGGGCTTCCCTCGCTGGCCGGCCCGCGCTAGTGACGTGGCACAGCCCTCCCTCAGCATAGGTCCTAGAAGAGCACAGCTGGGAAGGAGGAACCACTAGGAAATCCAAGGGACCCTATGCGAATACCAAGGATTTGTGGGTCAGCGGCAGAGACAATCTGTGGAAAGACTGAAATGAAGGCTTAGGCTCCTGCAACAGCCTGAAATCTCCAGAAACACCTGGGAGATTTGATTATTGAAGCTGCCTAACCACCCAGACACATGCCCCACATTCAGGGCAGACAGCACCAACAACACACCCAAATTTGGTGCGCCAGTTGGACCCCACAAGAATCAGACCCCCACACATCACAAAGACAAAGTTGGGGAGAACTGAATTGAGGGAATAGGTTACTCACAGACGCCATCTGCTGGTTAGTTAGAGCGTGTACATCACCAAGCTGCAGTTCTGACAAGTTAGGGATCAAGTAAAGCAAATGCCAAGAGGCCAAAAACAACAGAAGATCTTAAAGCATATGATAAAACCAGATGACATGGAGAACCCAAATCAAAAGATCAGAAGACACACAGTACTTGGCACAGTTAATCAAAGAACTACAGACAGGCAACAAGAGCATGGCACAGTATGTAAAGGACATAAAGAAGACCCTAGAAGAGCATAAAGAAGAAATTGCAAGAGTAAATAAAAAAATAGAAGATCTTATGGAAGTAAACTGTAGGCCAAATTAAAAAGACTCTGGATACTCATGATACAAGATTAGAGGAAGCTGAACAACAACTCAGCCTCCTCGAGGACCACAACAGGACAGAAAATAAAAAAACGAAAGAATGGGGAAAAAAATAAAAAAAATTGAAATGGATCTCAGGGATATGATAGATAAAATAAAACATCCAAATTTAAGACTCATTGGTGTCCCAGAAGGGGAAGAGAAGGGTAAAGGTCTAGAAAGAGTATTCAAAGAAATTGTTGGGGAAAACGTCCCGAACCTTCTACACAATATAAATACACAAAGCATAAATGCGCAGCAAACTCCAAATAGAATAAATCCAAATAAACCCACTCCAAGACATATTCTGATCAGACTGTCAAATACTGAAGAGAAGGAGCAAGTTCTGAAAGCAGCAAGAGAAAAGCAATTCACCACATACAAAGGAAACAACATAAGACTAAGTTGTGAATACTCAGCGGCCACCATGGGGCAAGAAGGCAGTGGCATGACATATTTAAAATTCTGAGAGAGAAAAATTTCTGACCAAGAATACTTTATCCAACAAAACTCTCCTTCAAATTTGAGGGAGAGCTTAAATTTTTCACAGACAAACAAATGCTGAAACATTTTGCTAATAAAAGACGTGCCCTACGTCAGATACTAAAGGAGCCCTACCAACAGAGAAAAAAGCTGAGGGACTTCACCACCAGTAAGTCAGTCCTATAAGAAATGCTAAAGGGAGTTGAGCAGGCTGAAAGGAAGGGACACTAAACAATTGACTTAAACTACATGAAGAAATAAAGATTTCCAATAAAAATCACATGGTAAATATAAATACCAACACTACTGTTATTTTTGGTTTGTAACTCCACTATTTACTTCCTACAGGATCTAAAATACATAAACTGTAATGATAAATCAGTAGTTTTGGACTCAATGTAAAATATGTAATTTTTGACAAGAACTACATAAAGGTGGGGGAATGAGGGAGTAAAGGAACAGTTTATGTGTCATATTGAAGTTAAGTTGGTATCAAAGAAAAACAAGATTGTTATCGTCTTAAGATGTTAAATTTAAGCCCCACGGTAAACACAAAGAAAGTATCAGAGAATATGACAATAGAGATGAAAAGTAAAGTATGGGTTCTGAGAAGTGGGGGAAGGGGCAATGGGGAGTTAAGAAATGACTATAGGGTTGCTGTTTGAGGTGAAGGGAAATTTCTAGTAATGGGTGATGGGAAGGTGATAGCATTAAAACATTCTAAATGTTATTAATCCCACTAATGGAATGCTAGGGAGGGAGGGGATGAAATAGGAAGATTTAGACTGTATATGTGTTTCCACAGTTGAAAAAAAAAAAAAAGACAGTCTAAATAGATGACAATTGAATGCCAAGGATGATCCTGGATGG
>PVKY010010307.1:0-12725 GCA_004027775.1 Bradypus variegatus
ATCAAAACCAGGAAATTGACATTGGTATAATCCATAGAGTTTATTCAGACTTCACTAGTTACACATGCACTTATTTGTTTGAGTGTGTGCATAGCTCTAGGGATTTTATTGTATGTGTAACCTTGCGTAACTACCACCACAATTAAAATACTCAATGGCACCATCACTACAAGACTCCCTTGTGTTTTCCCTATATAGCCACGCTGATCCTCTGCTCCCCATTCCTAATCCTTGGAAACCATTAATTTTTTCTCTATCTCTATAATTTTCTGATTTTTTTTGAATATTATATCAGTACATTCAGTAAGTATCCTTTTGAGATTGGCTTTTTTTCACTCAGCATAATTTCCTTGAGGTTATCCCAAGTTGTTGCGTATCACCAGTTTGTTCCTTTTAATTGCTAAGTAGTATTCTGTGGTATGGGTATACTGCAGTTTGTTTAGTCATTTACCAGTTGAAGGTGGTTCAATAATTTGGGGGTTTCCCATTTTTGGATATTACAAATAAGGCTGCTATGAACATTTGTGTACAAGTTAATGCATGAAAATAACTCTTCATTTCTGTGTGATAAATGCCCAAGAGTGCAATGGATAGGTCATGTGGTAAGTCCATTTTTAGCTTGAAAGGAATAGCCAAACTATTTTTGAGAGAGGCTGCACTGTTTTACATTCCCACCAGCAATGTGAGAGTGATTAATTTTCTCTGCATCCTTGCCAGCACTTGGTGTTAACATCATTCCTCTTTTTTGCTGAATAGTGTTCTCTTGCATAGCTATATCACATTTTGTTTATCCATTCACTAGTTGATGGGCATTTGGATTGTTTCCATTTTTTGACTGTCATGAAAAATGCTGCTATAAACATTCATGTGTGTGGACATGTTTTTGTTTCTCTCGAGTAGATTCCTAGGAGTCTAATTGTTTACTGTTGTATGACAAATGTATGTTTAATTTTTAAAGAAACTATCAAACTCTTTTCCAAAGTGGGTGTTCTATTTTATATTCCCACTAGCAATGTATGAGGATTCTAGTTTCTCCACATCCTTACAAACCCTTGGTAGATAGGTGTCTTGTTTTTTTTGATCATAGTCATTCTTGTGAGCATAAAGTGGTATCTGATTGTGGTTTTGATTTGCATTTCCCTAATAAGAAATTTTGTTGCACATCTTTCATGTGCTTAATAGCCATTTCTATATATTCTTTATTGAAATGTCTATTAAGATCTTTTGTCCATTTTAAAATTGGGTTTTTTGTATTATTATTGTTGAGTTGTAAGTGTTTTTTATAATGCTGGACACAAGTCCTTTATCTGATGTATGATTTAACATTTTCTGCCAGTCTACAGCTTGTTTTTCATTTTTGTTTTTTTTCTTTTCATTTTTCTTAATGATCTATTGGAGTTAATAAGTTTTTAATTTGATGAAGTACAATTTATCCATTTTTTCTTTTAGGGATGATGCTTTTGGTGTCATAGCTAAGAACTCTTTGCTCAACCCAAGATCACAAAGATTTTCTCCAATGCTTTCTTCTAGTGTTATAATTTTAGCTCTTACATTTAAGCCTGTGATCCATTTTGAGTTCATTGTTGTGTATGCTGTGAGATAAGAGTCTAAGTTCATATTTTTGCATGTGGATATATAATTGTCCCGACACCATTTGTTGAAAAAATACTATCCTTTCCCCACTGAATTGTTTTGGCACCTTTGTTGAAACTCAATTGACCATAAATGCAAGGGTTTTTCCTGGACTGTCATTTCAATTGATCTATATGTCTATTCTTGCACCAAAACCACACATATTTATTCCTTTGGCTTTGTAGAGATTTTGAAATCAGGTATTATAAGGCCTCCGCTTTGTTCTTTTTCAAAATGGTTTTGGCTATACTTTGCATTTCCAAATAAATTTTTGGATAAGATTTCCAATTTTGCTGGGATTTTGATAGGGATTGCATTAAATTTAGAAAACACTTTGAGTTCTGTTCCCCAATTTGACATCGGTGGGTGTAAACATACCATCTTGACAATATCAAGTCTTCCAGTCCATGAAGAGTGAATGTATCTCCATTTATTCAAATATTTATTAATTTATTTTTTGTAATATTTTTTATAATTTTTAGGATACAAGTCTTGTACTACTCTTGTTAAATTTATTCCTAAACATTTTATTCTTTGGATGCTATTGTGGATACAATTGCCTTAAAACTCATTTTTAGATCTTTCATTGCTAGTATATAGAAATACATTTATTTTTAACATTGGTCTTGTATCTTGAGACCTTCTTAAAGTTGTTTTATTGGTTCTAGTAGTTTGTATGTGTGTGTGTGTGCGTATGTGTGTGTGTATTCCTGGCGATTTTTTACACACAGGGTGATGCCATTTGCTAATATACACAGTTATACTTCTTCCTTTACTCTTAGCTGGCTTTTATTGAACTATTATATATTTCATTCTGCACTGGCCAGAACTTCATTTGGATTATGGCATTTATTCCTGACCATCATGTGCTGCTTAGAGAAAAGAAAAATAAAAAAGATAAAATAACTATTATCATAATCCCCACGCCCAGACACAGCCTCTATGAACATGTGGGGTAGATCCTTCCAACAGTTTTGCTAGAAATACTGTCACAAAGTTTATGATGCACCAAGTCACATCCTCAGCTAATGGATCTCAAAGTAGCTGTGGCGAACAGTGCCACGGCTTTGCCAGCTTGCGCCAGCATCTCCCTGCTTTGCTTTCTAGAAGTTGGGAAAGCCTGCTCAGCTGCGTGAAGGCACAGCTCATAATTTCAAGGCAATTAACACTCCTGGGTCTGGGGAAGCCTTTCACCAATGGGAAGAGAATTTCATGGATAAATGTCTTGGGCTCTCCATCCTTTAGTGACAATTCTAAGGTGCTTTCTACATGGTTCCTTAGGTCTGCCCTATGGGCGTGAACTCCAACTGACCACAGCTGTAACCAACTCATTTATTGACTTGTCTCCCTCCCCTGTCCTTCACTTCTATTTCTTGGAGTAATTTCCCACCCACCCCACCATCCCCCAAATTATCTGGCCCCACGTCCTTGTCTTAGGACTTTAAGAGAAACCCAAACTGAGGCAGGCATCATATTTGGTTCCTTGACAAACCAGATTACATCCATGGAACAGTCATCAGGAGAGTGGGAGTCTGGCAATGATGACAGGTAAAAACAAAGAAAATAGCTGAGGAAACTTGGAGAAGAGACAACTTACAGAAGCAATCTTAGTCATCTTCAGATACCTGAAAAGCAATCAGGTAGAAGAGGACCAGAGGAGACATCAGCATTAACTGAGCACCTACAAGGTTATGTACTGGATACACACACATCATTCTGGGTGCTAACACATTTGTGTGGGTATTCAATCCTTACAACAACCCTGTGAGGTAGGTATGACTATCCTTGTTCTTCAAATGAGGAAACAGAGACAATAATGTTTAAGGAATTTGCCCAAGGTCCCAAGTTAGCAAGCATGGGAATTGAGATTCAAATCTAAGCCTGTCGGCCTCCAAGTCTGTGTCTTTCTGCTGTACTATGTGTGTTGCACTGAAGGGCAAGACTAGGACCAATAGGTAGACATTCTAATTTTGTGCTTATATGAATGCAGAGCTGTTCACCAATGCTGCTTTCTCTTCCTGCATGGAAGGAACACTTCATATCCTAGCCTCCTTTACAGTTGGATTGGGGCCATGGAACAGGGTTTTGGCAAATGGAAATGTGCAGGTATGATGCACATGATCTCCTCTCTCTCTCTCCCTCCCTCTCCCTCTCCCTCTCTCGTTGAAGGCAGAGGATTCTGAGGAGTTCCTGGGCAATGACAGAGCTACCAAATGTAGGGTGCATGGATCCATGGGGTATAGGGTAGAAGTACTGGCCACACTGCACTGGGATCAGAGCTATAAATGAGAATACATTTGATTAAGCCACTGAGGTTTGGGGGTTATTATGAAGTAGCATGGCCCAAAGAAGTACATAGAGCTGACTGAAAGCCATGGGGTTTCTGTTTCAGTAACAAGCAATGGTCAAATGTTCAACTCTCAAGGATGTTGTAAGAGGTACTCCTGGGAAAATCAGCAAGATGACCTGTAAAAACAAAAGCTCACATTTATTATGGGCCAGTCACAATACTCGTATTTGCTCATTTAGGTATATAATAACCTTTATGCTCATTTCTTACGTGAGGAAAGTGAGACACAGAAAGATTCGATAATTTGTTCAAGCAAACAAGGGGTAGAACCAGATACCTTTCTGCCCCCAGATACCTCACTCTTAATCACTATTCCTCACTGACTCTAAAGTAGAAGCTAGTTTGAAAGTTTAGTGACGGGTTTGATTTTGTCCATGCAGGGTTTTTGTTTTTTTTATTTTGATTTTTAAATTTCAGCCTAAGCTTTAAAATAAAAAGATGTCACACACCACAAATATTGTTTTCTAGTTTCTCTTGAAAATTCAGAAGATCTGGCAGAACTGTGGTTGTAGATCACAATGGCCACAATCAGCTGGAGGTGAGAAGTGGTGCCCCCTTTAGATGGGGCATAAACACAGCTCCTTCAGTTATGTTATTATCAGGCTTTGGAAGCTTTTGCGTTTGTGAAGCCTGAAAGATTCCATCTGAGAAGAAGTTCTTGGTAGGGGTGGAACACAGTGCTCGGCATATAATAGGAACTCAATAAATATTTATCAAATGAAAGAATAAAATCAGGGCCTGGATTCTTTGATCCTTTGCCTCTTCCTTCAATTCTTTCTGAGATTGGAACTCCTGAATCTGAGTCACGAAGTGTTAACACATAGTACTCAAATTCCCTCTGTTCCAAGCAGCCTGGATTCAGATCACAGGTACTTACAAACTCTGTGCCCTACCTGGGCTCATATTGTCATTTTTTATCAACTGAAAATGTTTGCTCCCATACAAGCCAAAGCTGGGAGTAAACAGCCCAGCCGAGTGAGTTGTCCTGTCTTAGATTAGGTTGGGCACAATCGACTCTTTGTAAAGTCCTTACACCAGAGAGCCGATAGACAGGCGTCCTCTGCTCCCGGCTTTAGAAACTCACTCTTAATTATGCTCACGATGGACACAATTTTAATCCGTCTGGTTTAGAGATGCCACAGGCTGTTGAATTTCCATGAGTGTGTGTAAGCCCCAGCCGAGGAAGCTTTTCTCCTGGCATCCTGAGCAAAGCTCATTTGCAATAGCGCATGTCTGACGCCTGGGCTGGACGGCAGCCGTGACGCACACGGTAAGCTCAGGAGCTCCCTGATCCCCCTCAGCAGAGCCCAAACCGCCTCGCCCCGCTCTCCACGCGCCCCCGTACCCACCTCCAACCCCTGCTCGGCAGGGCTGGTGTCTTGGCCTCAAGGAAGGAAAGGAGACTCAACTGCTCTAACAGGAAGCAATCCTGCTAATTTGCATAGGGGGAGAAGGAAGGCTCTTCAAATGCCTTCATTTCTGAGCTCCCATTGTGAGGGGAAATTGGATTGTTTAAAGCAGCAGTTCTCAATCGGACGGGGGGGGGGTGCTCACTGACCTCGACCCCACCCCACCTCCCATCCCCAATATTTGCAATACCTGGAGACATTTTTGGTGGTCTCAGCTGAGCAGGGGTAGTGCTACAGGCCAGGGAATGTTGCTAAATATCCTGTGAAGCACAGGAGAGTCCCCACAAGAGAGAATTACCCAGTCCAAAATGCCAGTAGTGCCAAGGTTGAGAAACGCTGGCCAAAAGGAAGGCTTTTATTCTTTTTTTAAGTTTTTAAAAATTATAAAAAGCAATTTATTATTTTTATAATCACAAAAAGGAAAGAAATATTATTTTAAAAATAGATAAATATGCTGGACTTCCCAAGTATCACCTTCTTTCATTATCATAACATTGTTTGCACAGAGTAGGTTTTCAGTAAGTATTTGTGCAATGAATGAATGTAAGACATACTGTCCCTTGCTTAATTTGCTAACATATTTTCTTCACTCTTTGGCTATATACAGTATTTTTGGAGAGAGGGCAATAGTCTTATTTTATTTTATATTTTTTCTGCTTGTGGCTTCAGCACATGAACCCCTGACTCCACTTGGTTTAATACGATGTGTAGGATTTGTTAATAAGCTTAGTCCCTCTCTTCTCCACCTTTGCATTATTGTATGGGTAGATTTGACTTCTTAAGTTTCCAGTCCATCTGTGCAAGAACCAGATTTGATACCGATATGAATTGTAATCATAGAGCTGTTTTTCACTGACAGAACTTAAAAACTTATAGTTGAAATATTAAATTGTTATATGTATCCCTTGACTCACAAAACCTCAAAGGTAAGAATTTCATATTGATCAAAGTGGCAGGCCAGGTGGAATCTTGACTCATTTCTGGTAATCCTTGGCACCCAACAAAAAGAGCTGATGGCCCTGTGGCCTTGAAGACTTTGCTTTTCCCGTATTGTTGCCAGATTTGGGTTCCTAGGTTCTTGGCCATGCTGTGAGAAAGAATTCAAGGGCACAGCACAGATGGAGCAAGCAGGTAAAAAATTTATTAAGTATACATGTGAGAAGGCATGTGGGCAGGTTTGCAAGAAGATAAAAGCAAGAGGCAAGAGGCACCGGCACTGTGGGGCAATCTGCTTTTACAGATTTTTGTTCCCTTTGTAATTTTTACTAACTGTTCTACTACCCTCCCCTTCTCCCTCTTTTGTGGATGCTTGATTGTAGATGACTCACTCAGGTGGGGTTTGTTGGCCCCAGATGCTTTTATTGCTTAGCTTTACTTACTCCCCCTTACCCCCTTCTTGTTCAGTCTCTTTCTCCTACCCTCCCTTCTCTCCAGGGTGGCCCCTGGTGGTAGATACTGCATTCAGGGAGGTTGGCTGCCACTGGGTGTTTTGCATAGGTGGGTAGCCCCAGGCAGGTTGTCTGTGCAGGACAGGCTCTCCTGACCTTGATTAACCATCCTTGCTCAAGGGCTTCTTCATGGAATCTTCTCTCCTCTCTCTGGTCTCTGCTCTAGACTGCCTCAACTTCTCCCTCAGGGAGTTTTAGCCCCTTAATCTTAAGGGTTGCTGAAGGACGAGGGTCTGTCTTTGGTAGCTGCTTCCTGCTTGTCAGAGGGTGTAGGCTCTTCCTGACGGGGTGTAGAACTTTCTGGCTATGTCATTTAGGTTGCGAGGAGAGCAGTCTGGAGGGGCGATTGGAACAGCTGAAAATCCTTGCACCAGCAATAGTTTGGTGTGAAAGGCTTCTAGTCTGGAGGAAATAAACTTGGTGAGAAGCTGAAGAATGCAGGGGCCAATCAATAGCAAGAGGAGGAGAGAGAAGTGAGTGAGCCCGGGAGAGGCATCAGCCAAGAGAGACTGAGGAAGAGGGAAGGGAACGACCGTCCTTTTAAGTCCAAGAGTGAATCCTAGCTGGGCAGCTCGTTTCTGTTCAACTGGGGAATACGAGGGTGCATGTGGCAAGTTAAGGGGTGCAGGAATGAGGCTAGAAGGGGTTTGATTGATCAGGCTGTGGCTTTGGCTGCTGTGTCAGCTTGGTTATTTCCCCGAGAGATGTTAGTATCATCTCTTTGATGGCCAGGGCAATGAATTACGGCTATTTCTGTAGGCAAGAGCATGGCATTTAAGAGATTGCGTATTTCTTGGTGGTGTTTAATTAGGGTTCCACTGTTAGTGAGAAAGCCTGGTTCTTTCCACGCTGCTGCATGAGCACGCAGGGCTAGGAAGGCATACTTGGAATCAGTGTAGAGATTTAGTCTTTTTTCCCTTTTCCTAGTTCTAGAGCTCATGTGAGAGCTGTTAGTTCTGCTTTTTACGCTGAAGTCCCTGAGGACAGAGCTTTGGCTTCACTCTAGTCTGGGTGACTATCGCATACCCTGCTTTACTTGTCCTTTGGTCAATGAAGCTAGTTTCAGAAATAAAACATTTGACAGTTGTCTTATATGGGGGTCATCAACTACAAACCATAGCAGAAGTTTTGTCTTCTTTCACCACTACACATTTACTAGGGTTATGTTAATTAACAGGTATATACTTGTCTTGCTTCTCTTTTAAAATCCTTTTTGTTGAAGATGAGGTTCTGACTTACAGCTGATCACTTGTACTTTTAGAGACGCCTTAGAGCAAAGTGGTGTAGCTGAGAAGTGAATTTGGTTGTTTTTATGATGTGTAACTTTTTTTCTAAGAATAACTAAAACCATGACTAACCACATCATACTGTTGTCTAACATCGTGCAGATCAATAGCCAGAAAATTTTCAAGTGTTTATGAATTTTATAGAATCTCTAAATATATGAATAAGGTTTCATATATTTATGAATATATATATATTCATAAATATATATATATATCACAAATTTAGCTTAAAAGAAGGATAGAAAATCTTTTTTAATTATTGTAATACTTCCCAAACACTTTGTATGTAATATGTTAAACTATTCTAGCACTTCAATTTTCCAACGTGAAAGAACAGATTCTTTGAAACAGCTTTCCTTCAAGAGTTAGACTTGTCTTCTGAAATAAAGGATGATAAGGAAAGTCAACATAAACATTTAGACAGAGTACTCAGATAGTTAAAAGAGCGGTGTTGACTATGGATAGACAGAATTTATTTTTATAAACTCTCTATAACTTTTTATATCTATTCAGGGCTTGTAGTTAGCAATGACTACAGACAAAACCTACTTTCTCAAACTCTGCACAATTTTCTACATCCATCCAGGGCTTGTAAACAGCAATGGCTACAAACAAAATTCATTTTCTTAAACCTTGCACAACTTTCTGTATCCATTCAGGGTTGGTAGTCAGCAATGACTACAACAAACAAAATTTACTTTCATACTAGGAATATGTTAGTTCACAAAATTAACGTATTGGAAGAGTGTACTCTGGAGTTCAGCAAGGTCTGCTGCTAAGGCATTCTTAAAGATAAGAGGATTATTTAAAAAACCTTGGGGCAGCACTCTCCAAGTGAGCTGGGCAGGAATCCTATCCTTAAGCCCCTGCCATTCAAAAGCAAATAGGTATTGAGAGTCAGGGTGAAGAGGGATACAAAAAAAATGCATTTTTAAAATCTGAGTACCTGAATGCAGACTGGGCTACTCAGCAGGCTCACTGCGGGATGCCTTCATCCCATATGGCCAGGTCTATTTGCTCAAGGATTTCTTTTGGGATGCTGAGAAGCCTCAATTTAGTAGGGGACTCAGGGCAAACTAGGGGTAAACACTGGCTGGGGTCTGCTGGTCTTAAGGTGGTCCCCAGTGAGCGAAGAAGATCCTTCCCTGAAAGGGGGATGGGGCATTCAGGGACAGTGAGAAATTGATGGACACCAGAATGTCCTCAAGCCTACAAAGGAGAGTGGTAGTGAAGTTTCTAGTTTTGGCTTTACTGTTAACTCCCATAACCAGGCAAGTCCCCGTGGAGGTAGGTCCAGAGTGGCAGTTCAGGACAGAGTAAGTGGCTCTAGTGTTACTTAAGAAATTAATAGTCTTATCTGGCCTTGGGCACCCTCAGTCCTCTTCACTTGTCCCAAGCAGGGCTCTGGGGGCTGCCCTGTACCCCATGCCCCTTCAGGAGACAGGGCAGCCCCTGGTCCAGTGCCTGGGATGGTGGCACTTGGGACAGAGCCTCAGTGGGTCCCAGGGTCTTGAGGTGTCCCGAGGTTCCTGGCGCTCTCTCTGCCGGTGGCCCTCTGACCCACTGTTGAAGCAAGGCCCTGGAGGCTGCAATCACGACTCGGGTGACCTCGAGAGGACAGGGCACCTTTAACAGCAACTGCAATAAGCCGAGCCTGTTCTTTGTCTTCTGCTTACTTCTCTTTGCTTTCTTCTCTTTCTCAGCCTTGTCATGATAAAAACAGAAAAGGCATTTCCTGGCAGGTCGTTAGTGGGAATTTGCTGGCCCACGGAGAGATTTTGCAGCTTTTTCTAATGTCAGGAGCAGTCTGGCTGATGAAATGAGTGCCTGGCAAACTCTGACCTTTTTGGGCTTCCACTAACCTCCCTGAAACAGGGCTGTGTCTTCCTCTTTCTTTACGCATTATTACCACTTGAAATTCCATCAGATATTGTTTTTGTTTTATTGTATTAGTATCTGCTTCCTCTTCTAGAATGTGAATTCCATAATGGTGAGGACTTTGTTTTTACTTATTCATTGCTGTATACTTGTTTTCTAAAATGGTACCTGCCTCTTGGAAAGTGCTTAACAAACATCTGTTGAATGAAGGAATGAATGAATGAATGGCAGGGCAAAGAGACCCAGAGACTGAGTAACACACCCAAGGTCATGCAAAGCTCCAAAATGTAATGTAATCAGGTCTAGGCCCTCTCCATTTGTCCTATCTAGGCCCCCCTCCCGTCTGGGGTACCCTAGATATGCTGTCTTAGCACTGCAGAGGCCTGGGAGCATGAGGGTGCAGTATGGCATCATCATTTCCCAGATGGGAGGAGCCACTATACAGGTAATCTTGTGATGTGACATGTAGTATGATCAGTCGGGTTTGCCTGGGACCAAGGAGTTTCTTGGGACTTGATACTTTCAGTGCTAAAACCAGGAAAGTCTCAGTTAAACTGGGATGAGTTGTCTCCTTATGTGACAGCAACTCAGAGAGAAAATCTATGGTGGCCTGTGGTGGATACTTATTGTGGGAAACACTGTCAAACCATCAGGGAATCATGGGCTTTTAGTGGTGGCAAGGAAAGAGCTTTATGATCATCGAGTCTAGAAGTTGTAGAATTAGATGGCTGCATGAAGCTGTGAGACATGAGGACTAGGCAAATTGGGGAATATTAAGTCCTTGTAAAAGGAGACAGTGTCCACTCAACTGGAAGTAAATGGTGCCTTGTGGCCAGACTGGCCCATCGTTCAAGAGAAGCCTGAAATCTGTGTGTGTGTGTGTGTGTGTGTGTGTGTGTGTGTGTGTGTGTGTGAGAGAGAGAGAGAGAGAGAGAGAGAGAGAGGTAGAGAGACAGAGAGGGAGACAGAGAGACAGAGAAAAAGACCTATTGACTTTGAAACATTGGCATCTACTTTTAAAAACTGTAAACCTTTTGTAATGAAACAAAGTGCAACTGTAGACCAGGTCCAGCCCATAGGCCACCAGATTGGAAGCTGCTGATTTGATCTGATGTTTTCATTTTATGCAGAGGGAAACTGAAGCTCAGAGTACAATGAGTACAGAGCTAGAGATGAAGAATCCAGGTCACCTGACCAGGGAGTTTCAGTAAAAAACTAGTTTCTATAAAGATCAGTTTATTTTGTGGGAAAACTTGGAAAGAACAAATTGTGCACCTTCTCTGTGCCTCAGTTTCCTTATGTATAAAATGAAGATAATAATAGTACATAATTCGCGGAGTTGTGAAGATTAAAGAAATTGTTTCACATCAAGTGCTTAAAACCACATAGTAAGCATGTGTTGACTGTCATATCATCCTTATTTTGCATGTGAAGCAACAAATTTCTCAGAGGTTAACTTGCTCACGATTATACAGCAATAAATCAGAACTAGGAGTTCGGTACTGGTTGTCTGACTGTAATTTCAGGGGTCTTTTCCTCTATACAACCTTGTTAGACCACTAGGCTTGTTAAATAAAGTCAAGATAAGAGAAACTAAACAAAACTAAAGGCAGTTTTTCTCCTTTGGTAATCTTTGTATAGATAGTCAAGGTCAGAAGTTAAGTTCTGTGGTATTTCCCTATGCTGTTTGCTGAGTATCACTGGCAGTGCTGGAAAGGAAAACATCATACATATAATGAAAAATGGTAAGTATTAAAAATAGTTTTGGCTTAGGCATTCATTATGCAATTTTGAGGGTAGCTAATTTATCTTCCTAAGTATGTTTTGCTTAAGCTGATTTTCAAATTAGTTTGTTTACCCTGAGTACATGCTGATTAACAGCAGGGAGAATTGGCCTAGAAGCATCTTGGGTGGTAGAGGGAAGATATCTGAAGATTGGGGAATTTACATGGATAGTTCTCATGTAGCTATGGGAAAGTGGGGGGTTCCTTTATTGGTGGTGCTCTGAGTATAAATAATTATTGTGATTTGTTGTTGGAAGTTTGCAAATATAAGGCTATGGATTGCAGACCCAGAGAGTTGCATGGACCCCGAGGTCATTCTTGTTCATTCTTCAGTGCTGAGGACAGTTCGGACAGTCAAAGTATGTTGATCAGACAAGGAGGTGGAAAAGGAGAGTTAGAGGGAGGTGACCCCTGGTGTTTCCTTTCAGTAGAGAGCCAACAAACCTTAAATGCCTAGTATATACCGTGAATCATGCCAGGAGTGGAGGATCCAAAATATAGAAGTGCACCATCCTGCCCCATGGAATTCTACAGTTCTATAAAGGGAGTCCCAAACAGGGAAACCACAGCCCTGTGGAAGCAGTTAGCAGAGAATAAAAAGTGACTCTACCTAGAGGAATTAGGAAGGGTGGCAAATCCATGCTTCACTCTTCCTCTGCCCTGCCCTGGCTGGGGGTGAGGAGAGCGCCTGTTTACTGCTAGCTGGCTTCTGGCTGGTTCAGCTAATGGTTGGCTCTGATGACAAATTGGAGGGTGGAAGGAAGGGAGAGGCCAGGGTGTCTCTCCTACTCCTTCTCTGTCTCCCCCATGGCTCCATCTCCTACTGGACAGGGTGACCACCCATGGCTCCTGGGCCCTGGGAACTTCCTTCAACTGCCCCTTCCGCCTAGGGGTGGCAAAAAACTCTTGTTCATTCACGGCCACCTGGTTGATGGCTC
>PVKY010010308.1:0-12724 GCA_004027775.1 Bradypus variegatus
TAATCAGACTCACTCACTCGTTTCAGAATGCAGACTTCTGGTTTTGCCAGATGGACGATCCCTGTGGCTTTAGCAGACCTTGTCCGGCTGTTGCTACTTTGGAGGTGACGTTCTGGGTCACTTTCTGGTTTTTATTCATTGTTTTTCACGGAGGTGTCTCCTTGCTTTGTCTCACCTAGCCGCCATCATAGGTTCTCCTCTTTATTGAATTTTGAGAGGTCTTTTTTTATTCTGTATACAAGTCCTTCAACAAATATGTTTTGAAAAGATTTTCTCCCATCTGTAGGTTGTCTTTTCACTTTAATAATGTCCTTTTAAGCACAAAAGTTATTAATTTTGATGAAGTCCAATTTATTTTTTGCTTTTGTTCATGATTTTGGTGTCATATTTACAAATCGATTGCCTAATAGAAGATATTGAAGATTTCCCCCAGTGTTTTCTTTTAAGAGTTTTATGGTTTTAGCACTTATATTGTAGGTCACTGATCTGTTTTGACTTAATTTTTTTATATGGTGTGAGGTAGGGGTCCCATTTCATTCTCTTCCATGTGGCTATACAGTTTTCCTAGAGTGTTTCTTGAAGAAACTATTTTTTCTCCATTGAAAGTTTCTGGCACCCTTGGAAAAAATAAGTTGGCTATAGATGTGTGAATTTCTTTCTGAACTCTGAATTCTATTTTATTGGTCCATGTGTCTGTCCTTGTATCATTACATACTATTTTTTTTCCATGATGTCCTTTATTTTATTTAAATAGTATTTTTGAAATTCTTTCCTAAATTTTGATGGTAATATTACAGTTTTCAAAAAGCAGTATTTATGTATCATGAGACCACACTTCTAAAGTATATGTATTTATCCATGTTTGTGTTCATCCTTGCCAGGAACATACATACTATAATTCTAAGAACATAGAGAAGGATGGATCATAATTTGCATTCTAAATATGAGAGTTAATACTCAAGGTAATTTTAAGATTCAAATATTTGTGTTTAGAACTGTATATAAACAAAACTATAAAGTAGCCAACATATCAGATTTTCAGCCACAATATCTCTTGGTTACACATATACAGGACTATTCTATGGGATCAGTCTCACTCCATATACTTCTTATAAGTTTCACTATTCAGTATATCCATGTCACATAGCACTTTGACATTGTTATAATGAAGAATTTCAATAGTAAGTCTTGCTCAAAATCTTGATTCCTTCCTGAATTATGTGCTAAAATGTCCATATAAACTATTTCATTTTCCACTATGAAATTTCTGATGTGAAATCTAACTGAAGATTTTCGTAAGTTGACCTTAGGATTGTTGTTCCAGCAGCATAAGAATATAAATGCTAAATGAATGAGTGGTCATTAATGATTTGCTTTCATTTATGACACCAATAAGTTTAATAAGATGCTGCAGTCTTACTTGTCTTGTAAGTGTTGCTGTATGAACAAATGATTTTGTGTGATTTTTCATGAATAACATGTCCAGCTTGAATTATCTGCACCCCTCAAGGGGCATCATCCTCTAGTAAAGACTTGTCTATCAGTGGAAACACTGGATGAAGACTCTTCCACTTTCACTACAAGTATATCATGAGTTCTCCCACATTGTATGTCATCAGACCATTTTAATAAACACTTTGCAACATAAATGACATTGATACTGATTCTCTCCAGCACGAACTGCCTTAGATTCAGGAAGTAATCAAGAGGAGTAAAGGTTCTACCAGATTGATTACAGTGTTCCTTTAATGTGCAAGTTCTCTGCTATGTTTAAAGATTAACTCAAGGGCTGAAATTCCTTCCACATTCAAAATATTTATAGTATGAGTTCTCTAATGTAATCTAATCCCTGAAAGTTGAACCCTTTCACATATGGGTCACCAGTTTGAGTTCTCTAATGTTCTCTAAGTTTAGACAAATCAACTAAGGTCTCCACATAGATGATATCATTATATTATCTCTTCAGTATGAGTCTTCTCATGTTTTTTAAGGCTAGAATAATGGGTAAAGGTTTTCCCACATAGATGACATCTGTAAGGTTTCTCTCCAGAGTGAGACTTCTCATGTTCTCTCAGGTTAGAAGATTAAGTGAAGGCTTTTCTACATAGATGACATTAGTAGGGTTTCTCTCCAGTGTGAGTTCTCTCATGTTGTCTAAGGCCAGAATAATGGGTGAAAACTTTTCCACATAGAAAACAGTCAAAAGGTTTCTCTCCAGTGTGACTTCATTTTTTTTTAACTAGAACAATAGGAGAAAACTTTCCCACACAGATCACATTGATAAGGTTCCTCTCCAGTGTGAGTCCTTTCATGGTTTCTCAGGTTAGAAGAGCAAGAGAAGGCTTTCCCACATACATGACATTCAAAAGGTTTCTCTCCAGTGTGAGTCCTCTGATGTTCTTTTACTTGAGAAGACTGAGTGAAGGCTTTCCCACATAGATGACATTCATATGGTTTCTTTCCAGTGTGTGTTCTCTCTTGTTGTCTAAGGTTTGAAAAATGGCTGAATGCTTTCCCACATAAATGGCATTCATAAGGTTTCTCTCCAGTGTGAATTCTCTCATGTACACTAATGTTAAAAATTCTATTGAAGGCTTTCCCACATAGATGGTATTCATATAGTTTCTCTCCAGTGTGACTTCTCTCATGCTGCCTAAGGCCAGAATAATGGATGAAGACATGTTGAGACACTCTGGAACTGTGAGTAAAGTCTTCTGGAAATTCACTACATGTAATGCCATTCTTTTGAGTAGGAGATTTCTGCTTCAATGACATGATGATAAGTGGGTATTTCCTGCAGATATCTTGCATGGGTAGCATTTCTTCTTTTTCAAGACCACTCCCTCTGCCCACTGAAACCAGATGACTGATATTCTCCAGCATCACATCTCTAAACAGCTTTCTCTGGGATATGTCCAGCAGGGCCCACTCTTCCTGGGTGAAGTTTATAACTACATCACTCGAGCTCACTAACTCCAGTGGTTGCATTGTCAACAGTTCAGCTGACAACTGTCTTCCTCTAGATTTTCACTCAGAACCAGATAAGCACTAAGCGAACAAAGCTGTGTGACTAGGCCGCATGCCGCCCCCGCCGTTGGCCCCGCTTTGGACCACCAGCGCTGCCCAAGGTTGCCTCTCCGTCCTGCTGACAGGCTGTTCTATACCGTGGGGACCAGCCGCAGCTGCCAGAGAGAGAAACCTCATTACATACTATTTTGATGACTATAGCTTTGTATTAAGTTTTGAAACATTAAGGTGTGAGTGTTCCAACTTTGTTCTTTTATGTCAGGGTGATTTTTGCTATTTAGGGCCACTTAGCATTCTGTATGAATTATAGATTTTTAAAATAGTTTATTTTTAAATGTGGGAAGATATACATAACATAAAAATCACTTTTACCATTTTAAGTGGAGAATTCTTTGACATTAACTATAATGAGAGTACTGAGTAACTTTCACCACTATCTTTGTCCGGATTATTTTCATTATTCCAAACCAGAACTCACACTCAATTTAGCAGTAGCCCCTCTTCCCCATCTCCCCCCCTCTGGTAGCCACAGTTCTGTTTTCTGTCTCTATGAGTTTATTTTAATTATTTCATATCAGAGAAATCATACAATATTTGTCCATTTGTGTCTGGCTTATTTCACTCAACATGCTGTCTTCAAGGTACATCCCTTTTATAGCATGTAGAAGAACTTCATTCCTATATAGCTGAATAATAGTCATTGTATGGGTATTCCACATGTTCATTTGCTCCTCAGTTGATGGATGCTTGAGTTGCTTCCACCTTTTGGCTCTAGGAATAATGATACTATGAGCATTGGTGTACAAATATCTGAGTTCCTGCTTTAAATTCTTTTGTGTATGTATCTAGGAATAGAATTGCCAGGATATATGATAATTCTATGTTTAACTTTCTGAGGAACTGCCAAATTGTTTTTCACAGCAACTGCACCATTTTACATTTCTGCCAACAATGAACAAGTGTTCCTATTTCTCCACATCCATGACAACATATGTTATTTTTAATTTTTTCAGTAACAATCATCCTAGTGGGTGTGAAGTTGCATCTCATTGTAGTTTTAATTTGCATTTCTTTAATAGCTAATGATATGAGCTTCTTTTCTTATACTTATTGACCATTTGATTATCTTCTTTGGAGAAATGTCTATTCAAGTCCTTGGCCCATTTTAAAAATTGGGTTGTTTGTCTTTTTGTTTTGAGTTGTAGGAGTTCTTTCTATATTCTGGATGTTAAAACATTATCAGGGGAACCTAAGATGGTGGCTAGGTGACACAGGGCAAAAAAACACCTCCATGAAAAATATTACATAAAAACCAGAAAGTAACCCAGAACACCGGTTCCAGCGATGCGCCAGCCAGACAAGGTCTGCTAAATCCACAGGGACCATGCATTTGGTGAAAGTGGGAGTCTGCATTATGAAATGAGTAGGTGAGCCAGCTGAAAGTCTGGCAGCCATGCTGTGGTGGGGGGAAACCGTGGGTTGGCGTTTGGAGACAGACTAGTTCTTTTTTTTTAAAAAAACAAACAAACCTGGGAGTGGCTGTGGATACAACGGGGAGAACCACGCAGTGAAGCATGGCAGGAGAGGGCTGTACCAATGCCTCAGTGTCTGGTGTGGAGGATAGCCCTTCCCACACCCGCTGCTGATTGTCTCAGGGCCAGGGGGACAGAGGGGAGCCAAAAGGAGAAAGAAACTGCTCCCCTAGCAGTCATCTCCCCAGTGGGCCAGGGACACTCCTGCCCGGGCCCAAACCCACAGCCCAGAGCCATGCCAAGAAACACAGTGTGACAGGGAGTGTTTCCCACAGCACCGTGCACACGCCACAATATCTGCCATGGACAGTGACCTTTAGTGCACCCACAGCTAATTGTCCCAGAGCTGGGAAGGTGGAGCTGTGCAAAAAGGGGGAAATTAACATGCCCCATTCAACCACCTTTACATCAGGCTGGGAATGCCCCTGGACATCCCAGTGGCCCAGGGCTTCCCTGGAAGGATGGCGTGCACTTGTGGTGTGGCACAGCTTTCCCTCAGCAAAGGTCCTGAAAGAGCAAGGCTGAGAAGGAGGACCCACTCAGAAATCCCAGGGACCCTATGCCAATACCAAGGACTTGTGGGTCAGTGGCAGAGACAATCTATAGCAAGACTGAAATGAAGGCTTAAACTCTTGCAACAGACTTAAATCTCCAGGACCACCTGGGAGGTTTGATTATTAAAGCTGCCCTGCTTCCCTAACCAGACACATGCCCCACATTCAGGGCGGACAGCAACAACAACACACCCAACTTAGTGCACCAATTGAACCCCACAAGAATCAGATCCCCACACACCACAAAGACAAAGTTGAGGAAAACTGACTTGAGGGGAATAGGTAACTCGTGGACACCATCTGCTGGTTAATTAGAGTAAGTGTACGCCACCAACCTGTAGATGTGACAAGTTAGAGATTGGTATTTTTTATAATCTGAAAGAAACCTGTCAAGTAAAGCAAATGCCAGGGGGCCAAAAACAATGGAAAATCTTAAAGCATATGACAAAACCAGATGATATGGAGGACCTAAACCCAAACACCCAAATCAAAAGATCACAAGAGACACAGTACTTGGCACAATTAATCAAAGAACTAAAGACAAACAATGAGAGCATGGCACAGGATATAAAGGACATAAAGAGGACCCTAGAAGAGCATAAAGAAGACATTTCAAGAGTAAATAATAAAATAGAAGATCTTATAGACATAAACTGTTGGCTAAATTAAAAATACTCTGGATACTCATAATACAAGATTAGAGGAAGTTGAACAACTCAGCATCCTCGAGGACCACAGAATGGAAAATGAAAGAACAAAAGAAAGAATAGGGAAAAAATTTAAAAACTTGAAATGGATCTCAGGGATATGATAGATAATATAAAACATCCATATTTAAGACTCATTGGTGTCCCAGAAGGGGAAGAGAAGGGTAAAGGTCTAGAAAGAATATTCAAAGAAATTGTTGGGGAAAAATTCCCCAACCTTCTACACAATATAAATACACAAAGCATAAATGCCCAGTGAACTCCAAATAGAATAAATCCAAATAAACCCACTCCAAGACATATTCTGATCAGACTGTCAAATACTGAAGAGAAGGAGCAAGTTCTGAAAGCAGCAAGAGAAAAGCAATTCACCACATACAAAGGAAACAACATAAGACTAAGTAGTGACTGCTCAGTGGCCACCATGGAGGTGAGAAGGCAGTGGCATGACATGTTTAAAATTCTGAGAGAGAAATATTTCCAACCAAGAATACTTTATCCAGCAAAACTCTCCTTCAAATTTGAGGGAGAGTTAAATTTTTCACAGACAGACAAATGCTGAGAGATTTTGCTAATAAAAGACCTGCCCTACTTCAGATACTAAAGGGAACCCTACTGACAGAGAAACAAAGAAAGGAAAGAGAGATATAGAGAAATTTAACAGACATATATAGAACATTACATCCCAGGTCACCGGGATACGCATTCTTCTCTGGTGATCATGGAACTTCTTCCAGAATGGACCTTATGCTGGGACATAAAACAAGCCTCAATAAATAAAAAAAAAATTGAATTTGTTTTAAGCAGATTCTCTGACACAATGGAATACAAATAGAAGTCAATAACCATCAGAGACTTGGAGAATTCCCAAACACCTAGAGGGTAAAAATGAGGGGGAGATGAAAACATTCCTGGATACACAAAAACTGAGGGGCTTCATCACCAGTAGAGCAGTCCTGTAAGAAATGTTAAAGGTTGTTGAGCAGGCTGAAAGGAAGGGACATTAAACAATTGACTGAAATTACATGAAGAAATAAAGATTTCCAGTAAAGATCACATGGTAAATATGAATACCAATACTACTGTATTTCTGATTTGTAACCACTATTTACTTCCTGCAGGATCTGAAATACATAAAGTGTAACGATAAATCAGTGGTTTTGGACTCAATGTAAAATATGTAATTTTTGACAAGAACTACATAAAGGTGGGGGAATGGAGGAATGTAGGAACGTAGTTTATGTGCCCTATTGAAGTTAAGTTGGTATCAAAGAAAAACAAGATTTTTATAGATTTAAGAGGTTAAATTTAAGCCCCATGGTAAACACAAAGAAAGTATCATGGAATATGACCATAGAGATGAAAAGTAGAGTACAGGTTATGAGAAATGGGGGAAGGGGCGATGGGGATTTAAGAAATGAGTGTAGGTTTTCTGTTTGGGGTGAAGGGAAATTTCTAGTAATGGATGGTGGGAAGGTGATAGCATTGCAACATTCTAAATGTGATTAATCCCACTAATGGAAGGCTATGGAGTGGTTGGAATGGGAAGATTTAGGCTGTATGTATGTTTCCACAATGGAAAAAAAAGTCTAAATAGATGAAAATTAAATGCCAAGGATGATCCTGGATGGGGTCTGAGGATGGAGGAGAGGAGGTTCTAAGAGAGACAGATGGGACATGAGGGAAAAAAAAGGGAATTACAGAATGTAAGCTTTGTATCAATATTGAATTTCTTGAACTTCTTAGCTGCACTTAATGTGATTGCATAAAAGAATGTTCTTGTTCATGGGAAATGTATATGTGAATTACATTGTTTGTTTAAGGATGTGTGCAGCTTGCTCTCATATGTTCAGAAGACAAAACAATAGATGATGGATGATAGGGAGGGAGGGAGAGAGAGAGGGAGGGAAAGAAATAAATGGTGGTGTGACAGGATGTTAAGGTTGGTGGATCGGGGTATCGGGGGAGGGGGGTTGGGGTATGCTAGAGTTCTGTGTATGGGGTTTGTATTGTTTTTGCAACTGTTCCTGTAAGTTTGAATTTATTTCAAAATAAAATTAAACAAATGGAAAAACCGTTATCAGATATATGGTTTCCAAATGTTTTCTCCCATCCTATTCTTTGTTTTTTCACTTTCTTGCTAATGCCCTTTGATATGTAAACATTTTTAATACTGACGACATCCATTCTATTTTTTTGTTGTTGCTTGCACTTTTTATGTAAAAACTAAAAATCCATTTCCTACCACAAGGACTTGAAAATATTTCCCTGTTTACTTGTAATAGTCTTACAGTACTAGCTCTTAGATTTGGGTCATTGATCCATTTTAAATTAGTTTTTCTATATATGGTAAGAGGTAGGGGTCCACCTTTGTTCTTTTGCATGTGATCTCCAGTTATCCTAGCATCACTTGTTTAAGAAACTATTACTTGCCCATTGAATGGACTTGGCACCCTTGTCAAAATCAACTGGTCATATATGTGTGGATTTATCTCTAGACTGTGAATTCTATTCCATTGGTCTATTTGTCTATCTTTATGCCAGTAACACACTGTTTTAATTACTCTAGCTTGGTATTAAGGAATGAAATCACTAAGTTTGCTCTTCTTTCAAAAGATTGTTTTGATTTTCAAAACCCCTTGCAATTTCGTATGTTTTTAGGATCTTTTCCATTTCTGCAAAAAAAAAAAGCTGCTGGAATTTTGATAGGAATTGCATTGAATCTGTGGATTGCTTTAGGCACTATTGAGATCTTAACGATACTAAATTATCCAATCCATGAACACAGGATGTTTTCCATTTATTGAGATTGTCTTTAATTTCTTAGGCAGTGTTTTTTAGTTTTCAGTGTATAAGTCTTTCAGCATCTTCATGAAATTTATTACTAGGTATTTTGCTCTTTTAGATACTATTTTAAGTAGAATTATTTTCTTGATTTCCTTTTCAGATTGTTCATTACTGGTGCACAGAATTCCAACTGACTTCTGCATGTTTGTCTTGAATCTTATGACTTTGCTGATTTATTTTTTTAATAATTCAATTTTGTTGAGATGTATTCACATACCATGCAGTCATACAATGTGTACAATCAGTTGTTCACAGTACCACCATATGGTTGTGCATCCATCACCAAAATTAATTTTTGAATATTTTCATTACCACACACACAAAAGTAATGAGAATAAAAATTTTATTTCATTTATTAGTTCTAGTAGTTTTCATGTGAATTCATTGGGATTTTATTGATATAGGTTCAAGTCATCTGGAATAAGGATGATTTTACTTCTTCCTTTTCAATTTGGATGTCCTTTAGATCCAGAGGGCTTGATTGCTCTTGCTGGAACTTCCAGTATAATGTTGAGTAACAGTGGTGACAATGGGAATTCTGTCTTGTTCCTGGTCTTAGGGGGAAAGCTTTCAGCCTTTCACCATTGAGTGTGATTATTTGATGTGCTTATTTTCATAAATAACCTTTATCATGTTGATAAAGTTCTGTCTATTCCTAATTTTCTGAGTTTTATTAATTATGAAAAGATATTGAATTTCGTCACATGCCTTTTCTGCATCAGTTGAGATGATCATATGTTTTTTCCCTTCCTTCTATTAATGTGTTGGATTACATTGATTGATTGTCTTGTGTTGAACCTCCTTGCATTCCTGGAAAAAAAATCCCACTTAGTATTGATGTATAATCCTTTTAATATACTGTTGGATATATCTGTTTGCCAATATTTTGTTGAGTATTTTTGCATCTATATTTATAAGGGATAGGTCTGCAATTTTCTTTTCTTGCGTTGTCATTATCTGGCTTTGGTATCAGGGTAATGCTGGCATCATAGAATGAGTTGGGAAGTAATCTTCTTGTTTTTTGGAAGAGGTAGAGAAGGATTGGTATTAAATCTTCTTTAAATATCTAATAGAATTTAGCAGGGAAGCCATCCAGTAGTGGATTTTTGTTGGGAGGTTTGAAATTACTGATTCAGTCTCTTGTTTTGTTATATGTCTTTGAGATTTTCTGTTTATTCCTGCATCACATTAGGTAATTTATGTTTCAAGGAATTTGTCCATTTAATCCAGGCTTTCTAATTTGTAGGCATATAATTGTTCATAGTACCTGCTTATAATACTTCGTATTTGTGTAAATTTGGTAGCAATGTCTCACATTCATTCATGATTTTAGTTGTGTCCTCTGCCTGTTTTTCTTTGTTATTCTTGCCAAAGGTTTTTCAATTTTATTGATCTTTTCAAAAAACCTACTTTTGGTTTTGTTGATACTCTTTATTGTTTTTCTATTCTCTATTTCATTTATCTCTGCATGATGTATCTTTATGTTTTCCTTCCTTCTACTAACTTTGGGTTTAGTTTGCTTTTCTTGTTTCAGTTTCTTTTGGTATGGAGGGAAGTTGTTATTGATTTATGATCTTTCTTCTTTTTTTAATGTAGGCATTGAAGGCTATAAATTTCCCTCTGAATACTGCCTTTGCTGCCTCCCATAAGTTTTGGTATGGTGTATTTTTGTTTTCATTCCTCTCAAGTTATTTCCTAATTTCCTTTATAGTTTTTTTTTCTTTGACTCATTTGGTTGCTTAATAGTGTGGTGCTTAATTTTCACATTTGTAAAATTTCTAGTTTTCTCTCAGTTTTTGATTTCTAGCTTTATTCTTTTGTGTTCCAAGAAGATACTTTGGATGATTTCAGTATTTTTAAATATTTTTTTTTATTACGGTACTATTTGTGGTCTAACATATAGTCTGTACTGGAAAATGTTCCACGTTCACTTGAGGAGAATGTGTATTCTGTTGTTTTGTGGTGGAGTGTTCTATATATGCTGATTAGGTCTAATTGGTTAGTATTGTTATTCAGGTTATCTATTTCTTTCTTGAGCTTTTGTTTAGATGTTCTGCCAATTATTGTGAGTGGTGTATTGAAGTCTCCAAGTATTATTGTACATCTATCTGTTCCTTCAATTTTGTCAATTTTTGCTTCCTACATTTTGGGGCTCTGCTGTGATGTGCTTATATGTTTATAATATTTATACCTTCTTGCTTGATTGAACATTTTATCAATATATAATATCCTTCTTCATCTCTTGTAATTTTTTTGACTTGAAATGTATTTTACCTGACAATAACAGACTCATTCCAGCTCTATTGATTACTGTTTACATGGAATATATTTTTCCACTCCTTTACTTTTATCCTTGCTTCTTTGTATCTAAAGCAAATCTCTTTTAGTCAGCATACGGATGGATCATGCTTTTTCATCCAATCTGACAATCCTTGCCTTTTAATTGGGAAGTTAAATACATTGACTGTTAAGGTAATATTAAGAAGGAAGGATTTACTTCTTGTATTCAGCTGTTTTTTGTTAAGTCTTGTATGTTTTTGGTTCTCAGTTACTCCATTACGGCCTTTTTAAAATTTAGTTACTTTTTATTGTGTACTATTTTATTCCCTTCTGTCCTTTTTCTCTATATATTTTTTTATTACTTTCTTAGAGGCTACCTTTATAATTACAATTATAATCTTAAACTAACAACACCATAGTTCAACTAGTCCCAACCTGGTAGTCCTAGATATTCTGTCTTTCCTCACCAGATTTTGACAGCCTAGGTCCTTATAGCCACCGTGGCACCATCAGGCTATACCAGGAGCCAGGGCTGGATTTCCCACTGCTGCCTACCACACACTTGGGAGTTTGGGGATAGTAGCCACTACTTGGAGGGTGAAATTCATTGATATTTATCAAAATTAACCAGCCTCTTCCTATGGCTCTTCTCTGGATGCTGCACAGTGGTCCACTAGTCTCCAGAGTGTCAAAAAAGCTGCTTCAGACAGCTCCTGGCAACTCAAGAGTTGTTTTGGTGAGACTATTTCTGGTGCTTCCTAGTCTGCCATCTTCCCACAATCCTCCAGCGAGAGGTTTTTTTTTTTTTTTTAAATTGAAACACACATCTTAAAATGTTTCCAGTAAAAATTTTAATTCTATTTACCACCTCTGGACATAGTCTAAAACCCTGCATGGTATGGCTCTTAACAAGACCAACAGGGCTGTGCCACATAGTCAAATTATAATGGTGATGCCTCAATGTGTGGGTAAAGAAGCAATTAGCATAGACAATATTTTCCCTGGATTTTTTTACATTAATAAAAAGTCAAGCAAGCACATTTATGGTTTGAATGGGGTTTATTTTTGCTTAAATAAAAGTAGCAAATGTTATTTAAGTTAAGAATATTTATTTTGTACAATCACATTTTTATCATCAAGCAACATTTATGGAATGTTCCCTTGGTCCACAATACTGAACTTTGTAATAATTGTATACTTCCTCTTTTCCAAGTTTTAGATACGACTTTTTACACTGAAGAACTATGGCTTGGCATTGCAGTGTGTCACGTGAGACAACGTCATGGTAAGTGAAAAATCTCTTGATGAAGAATGTTTTATCATTTGCTATTTACAAAATGGTGTTTTTGTTTTTGTGCAATTATCAAACCCAGAGGGTTTTGTTTTCAATTCCTTTTACTTCTGATACAATGAAAATAAACCAGTTAAAACTAAGCATGGTAGCTATATAACTGAACCATTATATAGGATGCTATACCTTATAGGGAATATTTTAGATGATACTGATGTTTTATATTTTACATCTATAGTTAATATATTTTGGGCAATAAAAAGAAGCATGTTGGGTAAACAAAAGAAAAAAGATTATTCTGAAAGTGGAAGTATTGACTATGTCACAAATCTTGGATTTGTTTTTCAGGAGCCTGGAGGAATAGTTTAATATTAAAATAAAAGGTCTCGCAACTCTTTTTCTCATATTTCAGATAACCAAATAATCCTCTTATTTTATTGCTAGAACACTGTTATTGGCTGCACTTGATTATCAGATTTTAGGCTA
>PVKY010010309.1:0-12724 GCA_004027775.1 Bradypus variegatus
CTGTTTTCATAGTTTTTTTTTTTTCCAAGGATGATTGGGAGAACTTCCAATCTAAGTAAAGTTACTTAAATGTGAAAGCCAGCAAATTTACGTGTATGTTCAGTGGCTGTTACATTTTTTTTCCTCACTAACTGAAATAACAAAAATTTCAGTGGCTTAACATAGTAGAAATGTATTTTCTATGAGTATTGTCTACTGGCTGATGACTGGTGGTGGCTTTGACATATCCTCAGCATCTAGCCAGTGAAAGGAAAGAGAATATGGAGAAAACATAACTGCTTCTTAAAAGCTTTGGCTTGGAGGTAACACATTCCACTTCTGCTCACATTCTTTTCTCAAGAATTAGCCATATGACCATCCTTAGATCAAGGGTAGTCTCTGCCTGGGCAGGGGCTTTACTTTATGGAAGAGGGAGCTTTAATTTGGTGAAAGAACGAAAGAAATAAGCAAAAAATTATTAGAGCATGTACCCTCCAGACTAAGGGATGATGATGGTGGTGGTATATATGTAAGTAAAATGCTATTGCTGTAAGCGTACAAAAGGTAATTTCTTTTTAAAATTTTATGTTTTAATTCAAGGGACAGCTAATTTTCTTTGCAAAGAAATATTATAGGATTTGTGGGCCACATAAGACCTCTGTTACATAGTTTTCTTTAAAATTGTAAAACCATTCTTAGCTGACCCCCTATTTTAATTAGTCAGCTTAAATTAGCTTTTAAAAATTATGACTAACTTTAATCATTTTAGTTGTGATCCTTACTAAATATACTAAGTTAAAATATATTGCAACAAACCAAGTAGAATTTTTTAAAAATTTCTTTGTATTTTATTTTTGGGGTCTTGGCACATTGATACAAGTAGATTTTTAAATAACTTTTCTTCTCCAGATGAAATTTAATTGAGATGAAACTGACTTTTGTAGACTAAATAAAAAGTATATTGTGGCCCCACACTTAATCCTTTTTAGTGTTTCAGATCTTAAAAAATCATGGTTTGGGACAGCTTGGGATCTTTATTTTGTGATTGTAGCTGATCTAACTTTGACAAAATTATATCTCATACTGGAAGATCTTATTATATCCTAACCCCTAAGTTACCACCCCCAGAAGTGACTCCTTGTTTCTCTTATGGTAATTGTACACACCATCAAATATATATCTTCAAAAAACATAATAAATTTGGAAATTCACACCTCAACTTTATGTACTTGTAACTTGCTGGATTTTCTGTTTGGTTTGTGTGTTAATAACCTCTAGGGATGGACTAAAATGATCTGAAAATTCCTTTTTAAGGGTATTAAAATATGTAAAGATGAAAAATATAAAACTGAAACTAAAATGTCTTAAGCAAAACATGTTTTATAAGTTGTTATAAAAATGCGTAAAATTAACAGTAGAGACCTGCAACTCTAGTATTGAAGGATACTATTTAAAGGATAAACTATTTAAAAATACTTGTTAATTCTGAATATTATTCAGGTTACATTTTCTGGCATTCTTAATTGGCTTTAAAAAAGTAGATTACTAGAACATTAAAGTAGTAAATGCATATATTTATTTAGAAACTATTTAATCATCATGGTTCCTCTACTTACCATCACAGGTTCATACCTGGGGAGTCTAAGATGAGGGTTCTTGTATTTTCTTAAAAAGCCAAAATCTGTGATCTCTGTAGCTAATAGGTAATTAATATCATTTCAGACTATTGGTGCTTGAGCGATAAAACTGTAATTATAATCGGAATAAAGACTATACACTGAAACCTTAAACAGAATCTATATGGTAGCATAAGTCAAATAGATGCTATATGAAATAAAATTTTTTGGCTGTTGATGTTATTAATATAATTTTGCTTGTATTATCAAATATACTTTAATTATAGTTACTTATATTTTCCAGTACTGGCTTAGCCTTTCTCTATTTCCTCACAGTATTCCATCTGTTGTAGCCAGGGGATATTGCCCAGACTGCAAACAGTCCTGACTTCCCTATTATATCAAGTCACCTGTTGGCCCTGTCTGAGCTTGCTCAAAATAAATACTGTTGCATTGCTTCCGAAACCTAATACTACCACAAATGTTATATTGCTTACACTGTGTTTAAAAACCTTATTCATAAGCCTTTCCGTTTTCTACTTGGGTATACTCTCCAAAAATCTTACTTTGAGGTCTTACAGTAATATAAATTAACACAGATCTTAGGACTTCTCAAAACAAAATTAAAAATGAGTTGCTTAACCCCATATTTTAGTTAATCTTGATTAACAAGATATAACCTTGAATAATAATTTTTTTAATCCAATAAACAAACCCTCCAGATATTTGCATTTCTTCCTAGCCCTATTTACAGCTTAAACAAAACACACAAACAAGTGAACAAATAAAATTTCTTTCTCTTCCTTACCCAGCTCTGTTGCCAATTTAAAAAACAAACCAATACTTGGAATAGCTAGAAGTAAATACCTGAAACTATCAAACTCCAACCCAGTAGCCTTGACTCTTGAAGATGATTGTATACGTAGCTTACAAGGGGTGACAGTGTGATTGTGAAAACCTTGTGGATCATACTCCCTTTATCCAGTACGTGGATAGACGAGTAGAAAAATGGGTACAAAAACTAAATGAAAAATAGGGTGGGATGAGGGGAAGGTTTGGGTGTTCTTTTTACTTTTATTATTCTTATTTTTATTCTTTCTGGTGTAAGGAAAATGTTCAGAAATAGATTGGGGTGATGAATGCACCATATGATGGTACTGTGAACAGTTAGTTGATTGTATACCATGGATGATTGTATGGTATGTGAATATATCTCAATAAAACTGAATTTTAAAAAAACAACCAATACTAAATATAACCCCATAGCTTGGCCCATTTAGTTCAAGACATGCCTGTTCCAGCCAGACTGTCCATCTGGGAACCAGTCTCAATTGTGTTAGCCATAAATATTATTTTAAAGTTGATCCCTTCCATATACACCATACGGTGTGACCATTGTCAGGTGGAAGATCAGTCCTAGTATTAACGCTCTACAATCATACCCCTAATGAAGGTGTGAAAAAGACAAACCCAGTGTTATTAAATCTAGAAGTACTCCAGGAAAATAGGGTCTTTTTAAATAAAAGAGTGCTTTTCCAAATTCTCCCTCCTACAGCTTTACCTGGGGTACTGAGGCTTGCCACTTACTTAATAAGGAAGGCTGGGAGAGGTAGTGGAGCATGGCCATTGAAAACATGCTTTCTGGAGCCTGAGTGCACTGCCACTTTCCCTTTGTTAACTTGGGCAAGGTGTTTAACATCTCTGCACCTCAGTTTTCTCAGATGTAAAAGAGTGTTTATTTTGGGTAGAAAGTCAGGAACAGCTTTATAGAGGATATTATTACCTCATAGGGTTGTTTTGAGAAATAAGAGTTAATACATGTAAAGTCTCAGAATACTGCTTTATATATACTGAGTGCTCAATAAATGTTAGATGTTAATCACCAGCACTTTGTACCCAGCATTGATAAGGTCAAACTGGACAAATTTTCATTATATATATGTAAAATATATATTATCTATTCCTCTTTCTGTACATATAAAGTACCTTGTTTATGTATTCAAAAGTAAATTCCCCAAATACAATGTAGCTGTTATAAATATTTATCTGTTAAATAATTGTTCTCATTGTACGTGGAACAAGGGAGAAAACTTTAGTCATTTTGTAACCTGTTTACACAATTGATAAATACTTGCATAAAATGCAGACTAATCTGTATTCAAGAATAAATTTAGGAAGAGATGTCTTTTGAAATACAGTTTTTACATCAGTTTCAAACAACATTATTGACAAATCTTAGTGATCTGAACCTGTAAATACCAGATAAAAGACCTTCATTGGTTCGTCTTTGATCACAGAATATACCCCAAAAACTTTTAAACCGAAACTATGAAGCCCTGTGGTTCCAGAATACTTTTATGGCACCATCTTCCATTCCTTTATTACTTTCTAGCCCCAGCTTTTATAGAAAAGCTTTTTTTTTCTTTTTTTTTCTTTTGAAATAAATTCAAAGTTATAGGAACAATTGCAAAATCAATACTAACCCCATACATAGAACTCCATCATACCCTGACCCCCTCCCCCGATAGCCCCATCCACCAACTTTAACATGCTGTCACATCGCTATTTCTTCCCCTCCCTCCCTCCCTCCCTATCATCCATCATCTATTGCTCTGTCTTCTGAACATATGAGAGCTAGCTGCACACATCCTTGAAAAAACACTGATTCACATACACACTTCCCATGAACAAGAACATTCTTTTATGCAATCCCATTAAGCGCAGCTAAGAAGTAGAAGAGATTCAACAATGATACAAAGCTTACATTCTGTATTTCCTTTTCCTTGTGTCTCAGCTGTGTCCCTTTGAGCCTCCTGTCCTCCATCCTCCAGTCCCATCCAGGTTCATCCTTGGCATTCAGTTGTCATCTATTTAGACTTTTTTTTTTTCCAACTGTGGAAACATATATACAGCCTAAATGTTCCCATTCCACCCCCTCCCTAACATTCCATTAGTGGGAATAATCACCTTTAGAATGTTGTCCCACCATCCGTTACTAGAAATTTCCCTTCACCTCAGACAGCAAACCTACACTCATTTCTTAACTCCCCATTGCCCCTTCCCTCATTTCTCTTAGCCCATACTCTACTTTTTATCTCTATGGTCATATTCTCTGATAATTTATTTGTGTTTACTGTGGGCCTTAAAATTAACCTCTTAAATCCATAACAATCTTGTTTTTCTTTGACACCACCTTCACTTCAATAGGACATATAAACTATGTTCCTATACTCCTCCATTCCCCCACCTTTATATAGTTGTCTAAAATTACATATTTTACATTGAGTTCAAAACCACTGATTTGTCATTAGAGTTTGTGTATTTTATATCATGTAGGAAGTAAATAGTGGAGTTACAATTCAAAAATTATGGACTTCTATTTGTATTCCATTGTGGTTGGAGAATGTGCTTTGAGTATATTCATTTTATTTTTTAATTTATTGAGGCTTGTTTTATGCCCCAGCTTATGGTCCCTTCTGGAGAAAGATCCGTGAATCACTAGAGAAAAATGAGTGTCCTGGTGATTTGGGATGTAAGGTTCTATATATGTCTGTTAAAATTCTCCATATCTCTTTCTCCTTTCTTTGTTTCTCTGTTGGTAGGGCTCTCTTTAGTATCTGAAGTAGGGCAGGTCTTTATTGGCAAACTCTCTCAGCATTTGTTTGTCTGTGAAAAATTTAAGCTGGCCCTCAGATTTGAAGGAGAGTTTTGCTGGATAAAGTATTCTTGGTTGGAAATTTTTCTCTCTCAGAATTTTAACTATGTCATGCCACTGCCTTCTTGCCTCCATGGTGGCTGCTGAGTAGTCACAACTTAGTCTTATGTTGTTTCCTTTGTATGTGGTGAATTGCTTTTGTCTTGCTGCTTTCAGAACTTGCTCCTTCTCTTCAGTATCTGAGAGTCTGATCAGAATATGTCTCGGAGTGGGTCTGTTTGGATTTATTCTATTTGGAGTTTGCTGGGCATTTATGCTTTGTGTATTTATATTGTGTAGAAGGTTGGGGAAGTTTTCCCCAACAATTCCTTTGAATACTCTTTCTAGACATTTATCCTTCTCTTCTGCTTCTGGGATACCAATGAGTCTTAAGTTTGGATGTTTTATTTTATCTATCGTATCCCTGAGATCCATTTCAATTTTTTCGATTTTTTTCTCCATTCTTTCTTTTGTTCTTTCATTTTCTTTTCTGTGGACTTCTCTTCCTCTAATCATGTATTGTGACTATCCAGAGCCTTTTTAAATTGGCCAACAGTTTCTTTTATTTCCATGAGATCATCTGTTTTTTTATTTACTCTTGCAATGTCTTCTTTATGCTCTTCTAGGGTCTTTATGTTGCTTATATCCTGGGCCATGGTCTTCTTGATGTCCTTTAAATCCTTTGCCATGTTTTCATTCCTCAATTGTAGTTCTATGATTAATTGTGACAAGTACTGGGTCTCTTCTGATATTTTGATTTGGGAGTTTGGAGTTGGATTCTCCATATCATCTGGTTTTATCATATGTATTAAGATTTTCTGTTGTTTTTTGGCCTCATGGCATTTACTTTGCTTGATAGGGTTCTTTCAAGTTGTAAAAAAAAAAGATACCAATGTAATTTTTCAGAAACACAGTTTGGTGGCGTACACTTTCACTAACTAACCAGCATACGGCGTCTGAGTCACCTGTACCCCTCAAGTCAGTTCTCAAACTTGTCCCCGTGGTGTGTGGGGAAATGATTCTTGTGGGGTTCAGTTGGAGAACTCAGTTTGGGTGTGTTGCTGGAGCCGTCCACCCTGAATGTGGTGCATGTGTACAGGTGGCTAGGGAGGGAGGGCAGCTTTAGTATTCAAATCCCCCAGGTTCCCAGAGATTCAGGCCGCCGCAGGAGTCTAAGCCTTCATTTCAGTTCAGCCCCAGACCCTCTCTCACTGTCCCACAAACCACTGGACTTGGCATAGCTTCCCTTGAGTTCTCTGAGTGGGACCCCCTCCCTGCCGCGATCCTCCAGGACCTCTGCCGAGGGAATGCCACGCTACGTCACCAGTGTGTGCCGTCCCTCACAGGAAGCCCCGGGCCACCGGGCCGTGCAGGGGCGCTCTCAGCCTGATGCAAAGATGCGCCCTCCTCGCACAGTTCCTCCTTCCCAGCTCCGGGGCAACTGGCGGGGCTCTGGGCTGTGGGCACGGCCCTGGGCAGGAGTTTATCCAGCCCTCTGGGGAGCCAGCTGCTAGCTGCAAGGTTTCTTTCTGCTTCTGGCTCTCCGCTCCACTTCCCCCACCCCGAGGGTATCTGCAGCGGGCTATCCTCCTGGCCAGACACCAAGAGGCCAGCCCAGCCCCCTCTTGCTGTGCTTTATTGCATGTTTCCCACTGTCACAACTGCAGCCGCTCCTGGGTTTTTCCTTTTTTTTTGTTGTTCTTAAAAGAACCTGTTGGTCTCCAAATGCCAACCTCTGGGTTCCCCACACTGCCATGCAGCTGCTTGTCTTCCAGCCAGTTTACACACTCATTTCAGAATACAGACTCCTGGTTTCACAAGTATATGGCCCCTGTGGTACTAGCAGACCTCATCTAGCTGGCGCATCGTTGTAACCGGTATTCTGGGTCGCTTTCTGGTTTTCATCTAGTGTTTTTCACGGAGGTGTTTTTTTGCTGTCTCACCTAGCCATCATCTTAGTTTCTCCTGTAGAAAAGTTTTAACACTGTATTTCAACCGAACCGTTCTCATGCCTTGTATTATTTTGTCTCAATGCCTTTGTATGTGCTGTTTCTTTCACCAGTACCAGTGGTTCTCAACCAGGCATGATTTTGTGTCATCCTTTCTATCCCCCCACCTCCTGGGGGACATTTGTCAATGTCTGAAGATTTTTTGGTTGTCACAACTGAAGGGGTGCTACTGACATCTGGTAGGGGCCAGGGATGCTGCTGAACATCCTCTAATGCATAGGACAGCACCACACAATGATGAATTTTCTGGCCCAAACTGTCTCTGTGCTAAGGTTGAGAAACCCTAACCTTACACAGTTCTTTCCATTGCTTTTTATTCAAATTCTAACCATTCTTCATGGCCTCTTTGAAATCTGGTCTTGGTCTTGGTGCTTCTGTCCAAATAGTCACTCTTTTGACTTTATACTCTCAGGCAAAGCACTTTAGACACTTAGTTCTTTTATTTTTTTAATCTTGATGATTGATAATTTTGTCTTCTACCTTATTAACTCCTTAAGGGCATACTCTTATGTCTGATTCAGCTTCATTTCCTGCAAAGTAACTTGTATGTAGTAGGTCCACTATCTGTTTGGATGAACGAATAAACATACATTAAAGCATTATACCATGTTAATATAGGGTATCTTAAGCCAAGTGCATCTGAATGATGGAGGCATGAGTACATTAAAAGGTGAAAGTAGAGGGGAGTCTCTGATGAAACCTGAGTCAATCTTCAACCAGAAGATAGAATTTAACCTGACTTTTGAGGGAGAAGAACAAGGCTATATTATGCAAATATAAATACACCTGTGGGTATATCTATATTAACTTACCACCAAGGAAATATTTAATTCTTGTGGTACTTTGAAAACAGTCTTAGCCAATTTGGTAGATTTTTGCTTGTGACAGTTATCCCAGGGTCTGGTTGGCTCAGATGGTTTTTAATCTCTTGCTTCTGAAATGTTAGATGAACTGAAAGTATGTAGAAGTTTTTGTAAATCTGTTTTCTTTGTGTGGTGCCTAAAGTCTAGGTATTATCCAGTAGAAACAAGTGAGTTAATAATCAGTTGTTTGCTTTTTATATTTGAGGCATCTGTCAACTTGGATTCCAACTATTGTCTTTAGAGTGGGTCTTCTCTAGATGTGTGTTCGTTTCTTTGAGCAAATAGACTGCTTTAGGGCTCAGACAGAACCCAAACCAACCAGAAACTGAAAAATTAAAGAAGGGAATAGAGTTCAGTTGATACTTTAGCAGTTTTCTCTAAGTGCTTTGTGATAGCTTTTATAAGTCCTATTTAGAGCCCAAATGCTAGTAAAACTAGACGTTTTCTGTTTGATCCAAGTTCTCTCTCTTCCAGCCTCCCCCTTATTTTTTTAACTCCTCAGATGTTTGGACTTAAAATTTTGGTGTGGTGTTCTTTGAGATTTTTCCATCGTTAGAGTATTTTGTGTCCTTTTTTCTCAACTTTAATATGTATATTTTAAAAAGTTCCTTTTTGGTTGAGATTCAGATTGTGCCTTTTCATACATCATATAGACAAGGGTATTTAATGAAGTAATCCATTTCCAGTACATTTATTTTTTTGATTCATCTGTAAATTTCAAAGTTTAATGTTACCAGTCCTTGTGGTTGCTTCAGGTCAATCCCAGAGCTGTGATAAATTTTAAAATGATTACACTATAGTAGACTAATTCATCACTGAGCATGTGAAATTGCTATTTTGACTGGAATGCGTATTTGTGATCTGTTTTCAGTAATTTCATTCTTAATAGTGTTCATCAGATGGATGCCTGCTGCTTCTGCCTGTTGAGTGGAAGATATGACTCCCACTCAGTCACTATTGCTCTACACTCTACTTTTTGTGCTGTAATTATCACTCACCTCTTATAAAACCAAATATGGAATTTGTTCTGTTGAGTTGTAGTTAAGAAGGACCTCAGATTTCAGGCTTTCTGTCTCAGAGAGGGCCTTACAGTTGGGCAGTACCTTTGGAGGGGTTTATTAGCCCCTTCTTTAACATGTCAGGTTTTTTTTAGTTGACCCAATGTTATTCTGACTAAAATGAAGGCAGTTTGTTTTCTTGAAGTTTGATTGGGTATAGGCAACTCTTAAACTAAGGAAATTAAGTTGTTTTGAAAATAGGCTGTAATGAAGGTTATGCAATAGGTAAATCTACATGTTTGCTAGTGGATAAGCAAGAATTTTTGTAGCTGGATTCTTAGATGTGAGTTATACAATCCGTTTCACCTAACTTCACAGTTTTTAACAAGTTGGAATTATAGTGGGGCTTCATTAGATATTACTGTAACCTTGCAGATAATACATTTTCTTAGTTTCCCAGTGCCATAAGCTGGGACTTTACAACAAGTTACCCAGTTCCCAGAGTCTTAGTTTCCTCATTTGTGCAATGGGAATTATAGTTCTCTGGTGGGGTTGTGACGAGGTTGGGTATAGTATCTGGTAAACATTAAGTGTACACTTTGGTAGTTCCTTTTCTCTTCTCCATCATATCTTTGCCTTGGCCATGCTAAACGTGGCTGTCAGTGGAGCAGCTGGAATCCATTCCTCTGCCAGTAGTAACATCTTGCTACCAGTGGTGCCAGATTTTGCCCGATGTTCAACTGCCTAAAAGTAGTAACTAAGAAGAAAGCCAGAGGAGGCCTCTTCCTCTGATTTAGAGGCTTGTGGGGGATTTTCTTTGAGAAAGATATTCAGACTTTATTAAGATGCACGAATTGCTGGGGGGGCCTTATAAATCCAGACAGGTGCAGTGTTATGGAGTGCCATAACAGTTGGTGTGGCTGGGAATGGACCATAGCTTCCTTCTCACCCAAGTTTTTAAATAGTCCTTGGTGGGGGCGGGGAGGGGGGAGGGGAGGAGCCATTAGGTGCCTTAGGGCTTTTTCTTAATGATTAGGAAGAAAATAGTTTGATACAAAATTTGGATTTACATAAATTTTTAAAAAGTGTATATAGATTTATTTCATAAATAAAGGGATATCTTAAATGACACACCAGTTTGCCAGTATATTTGAAACCATCTTCTTCCTTCCAAGCAACAATATTGTTTTCTTTTGGGGGAATTTATTCTTGATATTATAAATACATCAATCTTCATGTTTCAATATTAGGCCACTTTACTCAACTAAACCTCAGTTTCTGATTCTGTAAAATTGAAATTTTTCCCATTTTACTTATCTTAAGGTGATTTATAAGGATCTACACAGAAGATTTAAGCATGAAGCTTAATTGGATCAGTTTTCCAGGTTTATTTCAAGAGTGAGATTGTTCATTTCCTTAAAATATTATAACTTGTGAAAGTGCTTTAGATATCATGAAGTGTGTAGGTCTATGTTGGTAATGTTAATTCGGTAACCTCATTCAGAACACAAGTTGGAAACCTTGTAAAATAAGTTTTATGAGGTTGTTTGTGCTCATGGAATATAGAGAGCAGCCCATTGCATTCTTACAGGTCAGAAATTAGCATTAATTTGTCAGGCTTTGATGTCACTCAGTGTTTCACTGTTTTTTTCTGAGAATGGTAAGTTGACAAACCTGTATTTCTTGTATTTGTGTTACCCTGTTTGTACAATTTAAAAAAAAGGATTTTGAAAAAGTGCTGACGGGCACCGTTGGTACTGTTGACATACTGACCAGCAGTAGCTTTTGGAAGTAGAGTGATTATGTGGAGCCATCACTGGTCTGGTAGGAGAGGGAAGCATAGAGTTGACAGGGTTTAAAATCATATATTGCTTTCAAAGTGGAAGAATTATCTTTAAGTGGATAAGTAAGCAGAAGTTAATTTTTCTTTCCTTTTTTTTTTCCTTTGAGGGCTTCCACAGAGGGATCCAAGGAGCAGATCTTGCGAACAAATTCTCCTTCTGCCCTCTCCTTTTTCTGTAAAATGAATTTTCACTTACCTATCTTAAAAAGGGATAAGGGGTACCTAATTTTAAATTTTGGGGTGTTTGAGAAGGTGAAAATATCCTTCGGTTGTTCTTTCTCTTTTGATTCACCATGTTTTCTGAAATGAGATAATGAGCAGAGCTATAGTAATTGCTCAAGAGACTTTAGATGAGTGCTAGAACTGGAAGAGTGCTAAGGGCAGGGTCTTTAACATATGAATCAATATAACCTCTGGGTGGATTAATAAGCAACCAAAGGAAGGCACTTTGTGTTTTTTGCAACAGTTGCAGTCACTTTGTTCCCTGTATAAAAGGAAAGAATAGAACCTCTAATTATAATAATCTTCTATTAATTACAATATTTTGCATTCATTTTCTTTTAAAAATCTATTTGAGTAACTACTGGCCTTCAGAAGACATTGAAAAATAGTAGTTATGCAGCAGCTGGCATCTACTGGTGTTGGAATCTGTGTAGTGATCAGCTAAGGAAAAGATTTCATTAGTTGGACGTACACTTTGATTTCCTTATTGCTGCATGAGTACATTCTTTTAAGCAGCTGCTTTGGAAAGAGATGTACAATAAACATTTCTACACTTGTTTTAGATATGTGGTTTTTGTTGGAGTGTTGCTTGCCATCTGGTCGAGAGAGGAGTGACTTACTCTTAAAGAGCTAATGTTTGGAATCTCTGCATGTGTTGCTAATGCAATTTGAGGTCCCCTCTTCATTTTTCATTCACTGAGAGGAGATAATTGGCAGCTGTAGTCATTTTGTCCCATTAGGTCCTTAGTAAGGGAACTGCATGTAGTACATATGATTTATAGAAACACACTTTGAACTGTACCTGGTTAGTGGTTGTTTTAATTTGAAAACAGTTTTTTTCATCATGTTAATTGATACTTAGCAGTTTTTTAAACAAAGGAAATGTTATAAAGAAGTCAAAGAAAGATACAGATATGTGTAAAGTAAAATGCAAAAGTCTCCCTCCTACCCCATCCCAATCACCTGGGATAATCACTTTACATCAGCAGTTAGGTGTGTATTCACCCCCCTTTTTTTCTATATTTGATCAAATAACTAGGTACCAGAGTGATTTATGAGCAGAATTCTCTATTCTAGTAGTGATGCATGGTCGTGTGTGTAATAACAGAATCAAATGTTAGTTCTCTTTAGTCAGCAGTGACAGTAAGAGAGTGTGGTTGGAATGGGTTGAGTAAAGGAAAACTGCGTAAACAGGGAAAATGACCAGGAAGGTTAATTGTCCAGGTGTTTACTCATATTTGGAATAAGGACAATAACTAACTTATATTGAGGGCCTCCTGTGTTCTGGGCACTAAGTGATTTACATATGTATTGTTACATACATTTTACAGATACAGAAATTGAAGCACAAGGAGGATGGTAACTCACCTAGCATCATACAGCTAGTAAGAAATTTGAATTTAGTCAGTCTGGCTCCAGAACCAATATTGGCTGTCTTTTGAAAACATATTTCTGTTCTCTAGAAGCTGTTATATTTTTAAATCATACCTTTTGGTCTAA